>JAAOAN010000445.1:0-95586 GCA_013396205.1 Fusarium mundagurra | reverse complement strand
ACGTAAAACAGTCTGATCTTGACGGAGTATGTGCAGATCAAATGCTCGCGGACATAGTGCACCAAGTCCCGGTAATCCTGACCCTCCCCCCCGGCCCTATCTAGAACGCCTGCTACCTCTAGATTAAAGTTTGTTTTCCAATACTCAGCCAGCCACATACTTACAGTTAAACGTCCCAATCTCCAACCTCCATAGTTTGCGACGATAAAGCCTCAGCTTTGTCACTTTCTTTGGCAAGCCGATAACCCCGTGCTACTTGCAAGTCACAGTGGTTATTAGGGACTGATTTTGCTCAGAATACGAGGACGGTGCACCGCTATATGTAGGTCTCAGATTCAGGGACTACTTGTCGGATATTAACAGCTCTGTGATTGTGGTAATGCCTACAATAAGGCTTTCCGTCCTGGCACAGCAAAGCCTTGCTACCGGCTACTAGAAGATCTACATAAGGGCGGACCGATCTAGACCATGAGATTTCGACCCCTGCAAGGTTATACGAGACGGGCCTGAGGTAGAAAGAATGACCCTTTTGTTTTTTTTTAACTTTACTAGGGGCCCTTATCACTGCCCTGATCATAAGCCAGGGGTCAAGATAAAACTTTTGACCGCTTCCTCCGTACGACAAAGATTATACGGACGCATGTGACATACCCAAAACACATGGTCTAGACCATATGTCACATTTCGCTAACAAAGCCACAGCTGAATGCCAGCTGAATGCGGTAGATCAGGCCATGGATATAAAATGGTCAAATAACACGTTTTTCTGCTTCGTAAAGATCTGGTCATACAATTCCTTTTCTTTCTAGTCAAAAGACACAATGCCTCCCGCCGACAAAAGTCTTAAGCCCAATGGCAAGCCGTCAGATGATGAAACAGCCATTGAGACGGCCAAGAAGAAATACCAGAAGCTGAAAAGCAAATTCAACTTGGGTAGAATTTTCCCCAACCTCATTCTTCCTGCCGTTATTGGAGCTGCTGTCTGGGCACGTCAACCTGCAGATAATCAGTTTACCGCACCGCCAGCAGCTTTACGAACCTGCCTTGACAGTGTCTGTGCTGGAGCTGCAGACTGTGTCCGGTATCCCGCCAGTGGGGAAAACCGGGAGTACTTTCAGTGGGCTTCGCCTTTCAATCTTGGACGTGTTGTTTTCCCTGCTGCCGTGGTGCGGCCCAACACTGATGAACAGTTATCGGGTTTCGTCCGATGTGCTGCCGAGACCAATGTCAAGGTTCAGGCAAGGTCTGGCGGTCATTCATATGCGTAAGCTTCATCGCTCCGGCAATCTCTTCATGCTAACAATGTACCAGGAACTATGGTATGTCGTCCGGCTCTTGGGTTCTTCTTCGAAGAAGGGTTTACTGACTGGACTAGGTGCTGGAGGATACAATGGATCTCTTTCTATTGATATGATCAACTACCGCTATGTCACACTCGACAAAACTACGTGGCTCACAACGATTGGTGCTGGCAGTCTTCTTGGTGATATCGACACTCTCTTGGAACAAGAGAAGGGTAATCGGGGATTTCCTCATGGCGTCTGCCCCGGCGTCGGCATCGGTGGACATGCTACCATTGTAAGTGACAATGGGAGATATGCTCGTTCTCGAAGCACGTTGACTAACATTATAGGGCGGGCTTGGGCCTTCGTCACGCATGTGGGGTGCCACTCTTGACCATGTTGTTGAGGCTAAAGTTGTCACGGCAAACGGAACTCTGGTCACTACAAGCCAGACCGAGTATCCAGATTTGTTCTTTGTAAGTCCTAGATTTCTTGTGGTACTTATAAGTACATCCTGACCGATGTCGACAGGCTATTCGAGGGGCAGCCGCCGGGTTTGGAATTGTTACACAATTTGTTATCCAAACTGTCGAGAAACCAAAAACGACATTACATTTCACTCACCGAACTCCGTACAGTAAGAAAGCTAGTATCATCGAACAATTCCAGAGATGGCGCGAGATGGTGCAGACCCAAAGCTTGACCACCGCATCGGAACAGAGTTTACTCTCGATCCTTCTGGTTCCAAGATAACCGCGACTTGGTTTGGAACGCGGCAAGACTTCGACAAGTCCGGCATCGCGGAAAGGCTTGGTCTGAAACTCACTCCAGTCGAATCGAGCTGGGTTAACACAAAGCGATGGCAAGCGGAGAATGCTAAACTCATTCTTTCCGATATCCCAACCGAATTCTTCTCTCGGAGCCTTGGCTTCACGGCTAAGGATACGATAGAGTTCAACGCTACAAAAGCGCTCGTGGAGAGTATAGAAACCAACAAGGGAGAACGGGGACTTAATTGGTTTTGTATTTTTGATGCTACCGGAGGCAAGGTTGCTGAGCCGCCTATGGATTCAACAGCATATGCGCATCGTGATAAGGTCATGTTCTACCAGTCTTATCTTTACAACATTTGGGCGCCTATGAAGGAAACGAAAAAGGTTCTTCTCAACACAATCCATAAGACCATTCTCGATGGTCTTCCGGCCGGTCCACGCACAACCTACCCAGGATATATTGATCCTCTCCTCGAATACCCACAAGAGGCCTACTGGGAGCAGAATCTGCCACGACTGGAAGCAATCAAGGCAGAGTGGGATCCTGAGGATGTCTTTCATAACCCCCAGAGTGTTCGACCCGCTAAGCTCAAGTCCTAGGGAAGAGACTGATTAGAAGGTCGAGTTAATGCAATCAATTTCCTAACAAGGACCTACCATAGTGGACAATATAAAAACATTGGCTTGGCTAAACTTGGGTTAAGCTTATGCTAAAGCAGCAACTTAGGCTAGTAGAGAGAGAGGAAATACTACGAGTCGATATTTGTATTATGTATTAGGCTTTTTCTACCCACATTCTAAGCTGAATTACCAAGGTACTTGCTGGAAGCTACCATCCTCATACTCCCAAAATGTTCCAGGTTCAATGTCTCCCTTGGCCGACTCAAGCAACCTCACCACTACCTCAGCCCCTTCCAAGGGATCCTTCCTGCCCTTGTAGCCGTTGAAAGCCGTCTTGCAGTGTCCTGGACTGACGGCCCAGAATTTTATTTTGGGTTCACTCTCACTGTAGTTCTCGGCAGCTTGCAAGTGCAACGTGAGCATATTTAGACCAGCTTTAGAGACGCAGTAGTCAATGTTGGCGACAGCAGGGAGCTAGCACAAATGAGCGTCTGGACATGATGTCTTTTGGGTAACGAACCTCTTTGTTGTTTGTTCTGGCCATACTGCCGCGAGTACTCGAAATCATGATGACTCTTGGCTCGGAGCTCTTTCTCAACAGTTTACCAAAGGCATGCGTAACAACAGCGTTGCTGGTGATGAGGTTGTTGTAGCAAGAATTGGATGCTGCTCGAATATCCCCCAGATTATCTGATGATCTTCGCTCAACCTTACCAGCGTTGTTGATGAGAACTGTCGTGGTCAGGTCTCCGGTTCAGCCAATGCTCAGAACACATACCATCCAGTTTCCCATATTCTTGTTCCAGAGATACCACTGCTGCTTCAATAGAAGCGTCGTTTTCAATATCCAACTCAACATAGCCAAGATTACTCTTGGCACCACTATCAATTAGTGATTCAATCGCTTCTTGTGCTGAATCCTTTCGGCGACACCCAAGCACGATGGTGGACGAAGGGAGGCGGGAAGCGATGGCTTGCACAATCGCATACCCAATCCCGCGGTTTGCGCCAGTGACTAGGATAGTTGCCATCTTTTCTGATATCTTGACTTATGTACAGGAAGACCTGCTAAAATCCTGGTGCATCCAATATTCATCGCCTTATAAGCAAATGGGTCGGATTTACGGACTTCGGATTTTAGGAAGTGGTTCTGTAACGCCGCAGCGGCTACAGTGCGAATAGGGTTATGGCAGCCACTCACACCGCGATGCTCTTTCTGGTGCCTTGTATATATAAAAATTATTTTATTACCTACTCTTGGAGAGAAAAGAAAACTTATGGCCTTGATCCTAAGGAGTAAAGAGATTTATGTAATCTATCCTTAGCTTAGGAGATACTTTACCAAGTTTACTTGAATACCCTCTTCTAAAGTCTTATATTTCCTTACTTCATGTAGTAGCTATAGCCGTACGGCTCGTAGATCAGAAGAAAAATACCTATCAGCTTATTGAAACAACGGTTGGTCCGCTTGAAGTTCCAGAAGCAGCGAAGTCCATGATGACCATGGAACTCCATCTTCAAAAACCTCTTCATCGAAATTGAAGCCTTCGATGAATTTCAAAGGGTCCTCAATACGTTCTAGCTCAGTCGATGTAGCAGGTTCTAAGCTGCATCTAGCCCTTGCAGGTGGTGCGTCCAGATCCTTCCGCAGTGTTTCGGCCTTTGTCCTCAACGCCTTCAGAACAGCTGGTTTAGCTCCAGTACAGCCAATGAAGTCAAAAGCCATCTCCTGCTCAAATATGCTATCTATGGCCCGCCATGCGCGCTCGGCGTGTGGTCCTTGCGGCTTAGTGCACAAATACCACAGAACATACAATGTCACATGGTATTGCGGATGAACTTTCTTAGCCCAGGCGAACTGCGCTAGAAAAGGGTCATTCCCAGCTGTCCTCGCTTCCAAGATGTCCAACGCAGCGACAAGTGTTTCTTCTTTTAGTACAGAGTCATTGACCTCCCTCTTCTGCGATAAGAGCCATTGTTGGTTTGTGACAAAGTCGAGCTTCCGTAGAAGATAGTTTGCGCAGTGGACTGTAACTCGTTGGTGCGGCGTTATCGGGTTGCATTTCTCAAGTCTTGTCTTGACTCTAGTATGCACTTCTTGAAGTATTTTGTCCCTCACTTCTTTTCTGAGCGTAGATATTGAGGGTTTACCAGCTTTGAGACTTTCCATAGCCTTAGCTAAGTCGACATTGATCAACGAGAAAGTCATGCCGGTCCATTCGGTCCGCTCAACTGGTAACTCCTCCATTTCAGGGAAGATGTCCGTATCATTGATATTCAAGGGTAGCTTTACATCTGATGTTAATAGCAGGTCATTGGGGTCCTCCAAACCAAAGTCTTCCCCGGACCGGCTATCTCTGGTAATGATATGCCACCAAAGTCTTCGACGGAGTTCCGACTCAAAAGGTGGCAATCCAAGCTTAGCTCCGTCCTTATGGAGCCCAATAGAGTGAGCTACTCGGACGACTAGACCATTGAGAATCCAGACAGACTTTCCTCGATTATGAACGCGAATTGCCGACTTAATTCCAGATGGTTAGGCATGACACACGAAGGCAGTGTTGGAGTAAACTCACTAGGTAGATAGCTAAGGCCCGTAGACCAGTCAATGTGGGTCGATTGAAAAAGTCTCCATGGGCAAAGGCCTGTTCGATGCCCATTTTAAAGCGTTGAAGTACATTGGTTTTGTCCAAGAAGAGCGCTGTCGGCTCTTCAAGCGACGCAGCCGCTGCAAAGTAGATACTATAGCAAAATGTAAGGTCATCAAACTTTGTCCTGGCAGGGTCATTGATAGTTGAATAAACCCTAACTTCATCGGTAGGGATGTGAGTCAACTTCAACCCGAGCATGATTTCAACATTATTCAGGTAGATATTCCAGAGATCTATGGCAATAGCTTTACCAGGGTGAAATTCAGAAGGATGCTGGGTATAGCAGGGAGAGGACATGATTCCCATTGCATCAAAGGGGGAGCTCGGAAGTTCTCTTTGCTCGTCTTGTAATATTGTAAGAGCGGATGCAATGCTTTCGTCCTGATAGCTATCAGTACCGCGATTATTCTCAATAGTAGCAGAACTGACTTCACCAAGAACTCGGGTTACCAATATCTCATTAAGATATTGGCCAGTCGAGCCCTTATGTATTAGCAAGTCTTTGGGTGAGTCTTGCTCATCCGTAATCGAGCTTGGTTCGAAGCTGTTGCAATACAGATTCACATGCGTTGTTGCTTCAGCAAGGCTGCGCTCTAAACTTGCAATGCGTCCGGCCATCTCAGCCAGAATTGTTTTCTTCGTTCGCCTAACACGCGGTCCAATCGGTGGGTAAATGCATGTTCTGCCCGAAGAAGCGCATGACGAACATGGTGTGTTCTTGTCACATCGCGTCTTCTTACTTTTGCAGCTGTTGCACGAGCGGATTTGGTGCCGTCTGGGCCCAGCATTAATCGAGGATGCTTTAGAGGCCATTGATACTTAACACCACCAATTGAAAACATTACCAGAGACTGGAGCGGCATCCGGATGACAGAGTGCACATATCTTATGCGCTATAGGGCGCCGGGCTTAAAAGTCTGTTAAGTCCGGGTGTCCCGGTGACGATCGTGTATGGAGTGACGGGCGGTAGATTAATTTTAAACCCGGGCCCGGCGTCGGCATACCTAATTGGTAGATTGCAGCTAATTCTTTCTGATCTGGCCGTCGTTTCCAGCGCCTGAGATGGCCTGAGAGTAGCAACTTAGCTGGTGTTGACTATATGGACGACCATACTCAAGGGACAGAGAGAAAATGTATATAAGGATATTCCCCTCGCGAACAAGTAAAACAAGCCATTCTTCTAAACACAGAACCCAAAGCACCTTATCTCAAACAACTTGACAACAATCGACTCTAGTCGTCATGGCAACTTCAAGCGCAGCACTTCCCAAGACTCATCGAGCACTTAACCTTCATTCCACCAGAGATCCCTATGACATCTCAGTAGTCACCCAGGATACTCCTCAGGCATCCCCCGGAAGTGCCGTGATCCGTGTTCTGTCAGCTGGAGTTTTGACCTACGCAGACCGAGTTTACAGTGGCCATAAGCCTTACCCCTATCCTGAGCCTTTCGTCATAGGTTCTGGTGCCATCGGTCGCGTTGCCGCTGTCGGCCCAGATGCAACTTCTCTTAACCCTGGACAGTTGGTCTTTTTCGACAGCTTTATCCAGGGGCGAGACAACCCCAACGCCCTTATCCTGCATGGTCTGTCCCAAGGGTTTAGCACTGCAAGTAATAAGCTCATGGAGGGTGAGTGGCGAGACGGTACCTATGCCGAGTACGCAAAGGTTCCTCTGGAGAATTGCTTCCCGCTAGACGTGAATCGGCTCACGGGCGACCGAAATGGAGGGGGTCTCGGATACTCAATGGAAGTTTTGGCCTATCTTTGGACCATCTCAGTTCCATTTGGAGGACTTCAAGATATAGCTGTCAGATCTGGCGAGAAAGTCATCATTAGCCCTGCTGCTGGAACTTTCGGAAGCGCTGCTGTTCTCGCTGCTCTGGCCATGGGGGCTCAGGTTATCGCCGTCGGCCGTAACCAGGAAACTCTGGATAAGGTGAAGGATTTGGACCCTGAGCGAATCAGAACAGTTCTGAACACCGGAAACGTCGAGAACGACGTTAAAGAGCTGACCAAGGATGGTCCGGCGGATGCTTTCTTCGACGTCTCTCCCGGCAAAGCTATCAATAGCACTCACTTCAAGAGTTGTATCATGTCGCTTCGTCGTGGTGGACGGGTGAGCTTGATGGGCGCACATCACGAACTGAAACTACCGACTATATTCATCGTGATCAATGATATTACGGTCAAGGGGAAGTGGATGTATACGAAGGATGATATGCGCAACATGATCAAGCTGGTGGAGGCAGGGTATCTAAAGCTTGATGCAGTACAGACTGTTGGTAACTTTCCTATGGAGAAGTTCGCGGAGGCGTTTGAGAAGGCCGCCAAGATCAGTAGCCCCCTGTCCCAGGTCCTTATTTCACCTTGAACTCTAGCCAGGGATCGCGTTCTGAGCTTGTTCGAGCTTGGAACTAAGTGAGACATAGTCGTATCCCACTCAATATTTGTCAATAAAACCGTGTCGAGAGAATTTCGCACCTATCCAGAAAGACTTTTCTAAAAAATACTGTTTACTAAATGATAGTCAGTGTTCAACGCAAGCGATGCTGTATTATCAGGCATTAGTTGGTTTCAATGAACATGCAGGGTAGATTGTTTGACTGAATGTCTTATCTTATCTGATAAGAGAATCTGGTGGAGTCAGTTCTTCTTTAATTGGTCCATCAGTTCTGGTATCGGCCGAGAATCAGTCTGACGATGCCATGTCTGGCTGCCATAATGATTGGTACTGAGTCAAAAGGATTCATAAATTTCACAAGTGATGATGCCTTGCTACATCCGAGTATCCGAGACCCTTACCATGTCCTGCTTACAAAAGGAAGACTGATGACATAAAGCGTCCTTGGCCGCTCAGACCGCCGAGACATCTCCCACCGGGGAATGACGAGAAATACATGCCAAGCACCGCAGACCATCTCTTATTTGATGATTGTCCAGTCAAGCAGTGCAAATTGGCATCGAAGGATTCTTTTTGTACATGAATACCCAGCCGCGGATCATAGGCACTTCACTTCATCGGCGTCATAGAGTTTTGTGGATTCCTTCGGTGCATTCTTCGATGCAGAGACCCTGACGCATCCGGGCGCTGCCGTTTCCACGCTTGTACTTTACTCTAACGCTTCTTGAGCTTGCAGAATTTAGCGCATCAGCAGCTTGCATATGATGCTACTGTCGTAGGATGAACGTTACGGGGGTGCTTGGCTGCCTCTCTGCCGGTTTCACCGCTGTTTCTTTTAATTCTTTATCCAGACTTTTATGTTGCATTGTCGTTGAATACGCACGTTTAGATGTCCTGGTGGCTTGGTCTACCCCTCAGCCTTCTTTCGATATGACCATTTGAATCACCAATGAAACAAGAAATAATCCGAGATTAAGCTTAAATTGTCCTAATACTTAATTCCAGTGCATAAAGTGGCTTTCTGAGATGCCCACGCGGCCTTAATTTGTGATGCTGACAATTTCAATGCCAAGATGGCATACGTCAGCTCAGGCGTCATTGAAACTCCGTGAGTGGATAAGGTTCTCGCCTTTCGGATTTAGGAGGCGTCGTCTTGTCAGCATCTCCGATGTTATGCTCCCCATGGCGGGGTCCGGAGCCCGGGCTTCCCGCACACAAACATTTAAGCTTATTATGAGGATGTAACTGAGACTATCAGGGTATCGTTAATAACAATAAACTCAAACATCATGAATGCCAAAGAGTTACAGAATGGTAATTAGTTAGTAGATGCAGTTTCAGTAGAACAGAGCAATACAAGGCTGAGACAGTACCACCCAAACCAATACCACATAAACTTATATCCATGGAGATACCCGTGAAAAAAGAACCCTCGCACAACCCGCACTCCGAAATCTGTGTAACAAAGAAAACAGAAACCACACTACCTTAATTACGAGGCCAGAGTGGCTCAGCTGCCTTGGAAGAAGCCGAACCCGCCCAGACGCACCTAGGTCTTGGCTTCGCTAACTGGCCAAGAGAACGCGTACAGTCCCCGTGTCATAGATGGGGGCCATCCCGCTCTGAAACTGCTAAATCCGACGTCAGATCTTCATATATGGTTCGCCAGAATTCCACTCTGACATGTCCGTTTCAAAGGGTCTGTGACGGTGAACTTCTGTGGACAGCTGATAGCTATGAGTCTCTTGACCTTTTTCTTGATCTTTTCTCAGGTCTGTTCTTTTTATTCTGTCCAAGGTATGTTATAGCTCGCATCGTGATGATCAAACACTGACATGTGCATCAAGCGTTATCTGTCGCCAGAGATACCCTTGATCGATCCTCAACAATTGAGAAATTAGACTTTTCCCAAAGTCCACATACTCTCGACTCAGCATCTTCATTCCAGGTCGAATTTGAGGTTCCATATGAACGCCAACGTATTACTCTGAACCTGCAGCCTTCCAGAAATGTTGTATCGCGTCTCACTACCGTTCAGCACATTAACTCCACAGACAATCATGGTGTCATCACTGATATTCAGAATCAACGTCCGTTGCTATACAAGGGTGTAGCCTTTGTAAATGACATGGAGAAGCAGACACAAAGAGTAGGATGGGCACGAGTGATGGTGCGATATCGCCAAGGCCGACACGTCATTGAGGGCACTTTCACAAATGATGGTACTTATCACCATATTTCACTGGATTCGAATTACCGCCAGGAGCGACAAATTCAGGAAGGGCAACTCAGAAAGAGATCTGAGCGAATGGTAGTTTGGAAGCAAACAAGGAATGAAAGCGACGGAGCTCTTTCGCAAAGGTCATCCTCGGATGAGCCGACATGTCAGGCGCATAGGTACAATGATCGACGCCGCCAGACTTCCGATGTCCAGGATAACCACCGCCCTCTACTGGCACGACAAGACGTCAACGATTGGTTTGACCCCAGAGATGTAATTGGATCTACAGAAGGATGCCCCAACTCCCGAAGAGTCGCTTTGATCGGCATCGCCGCCGACTGCTCATACACAGCAGAATTCGATAACATGCAAGATGCTAGAGACAACATCATTTCCCAAGTCAACATCGCATCGCAAGTCTATGAAGATACCTTCAATATCGCCCTGGCCATTCAGAATTTGACTATAAGCGACCCATCTTGCCCTTCTGACGCACCACGATCAATGCCTTGGAACCTCCCCTGCACAGCAAGCGTGGACATAAACGACCGCCTGAACTTGTTCACGCAATGGAGGGGCAGACTACGCGATGATAACGCCGTCTGGTCTCTTTTCAGCGCCTGTCGAAGCGGTTCGACTGTTGGCATCGCTTGGATCGGAAGTCTGTGTAATCGATCACGAGGATCATCATGGGGTGGCGGTGGTACAGCCTCTGCGAATGTTGTTGTGCGCACTTCTTCGGAATGGCAGGTCTTTGCGCATGAGTTGGCGCATAACCTTGGAGCTTCTCATGACTGTACATCGGGCGATTGCGGGACATCAGGATACTCGCCTTCTAATGATTGCTGCCCTCGGAGTGAGACTACCTGCGATGCTAGGAATCAGTACATCATGAACCCCCAAAGCTCTCCCGGTCTGGAGGAGTTCTCGCCATGTACTATTGGTACCATCTGCACAGGCATCGGCGAGGAACACGTCGATACGAGTTGCCTTGTCAGTGAGGACGAGGTGCCTGATATCAATGACAGCCAATGCGGCAATGGAATCGTCGAACCTGGCGAGTCATGCGACTGCGGTGGTGAAGACCGATGTCCCGAGGACTCCTGCTGCAACCCTTCGACATGCCAACTCCGCAGTGGCGCAGAGTGCGATCCACTCACAGATGGATGCTGCACTGACGAATGCCAAGTTGCTTCGAGTGGCTTAGTCTGCCGCGAAAGTACAGCCTCTTGCGATCCAGAAGAGACATGCGACGGAAGTTCAAGTCAATGCCCCGTTGACGTGCAGAACTGTGATGACGATGAAGACTCAGGTAGCAGAGGAGGAGGAGGAGGATCAGCAGGCAGCTGGTTCGATAGAAACAGAACAGCCGTGATTGCAACCGCGTCTTCTGTTGGAGGAGTCATTCTCGCCTTGGTCCTTTGCGTGATATTCTCTTGCATTAGGAAGAGGAGGAGAAGACAGAGAGGAACGCAAATTCAGAGCGGAAATATTAGCGACGGGTCGAATGCACCGGCTCTTGAGCATACGAGAGGTGTTACGCAGATGCCGAGTGCACCGCGGTTGGTACATAGATATGCATAGTTTGGCTTGGAGTTTATGAGATATGTTTTATGATAGATAGGGCGTGCGACGATACTGTTAGGATATTTACTGGTATAAGAATATGTATTATGAGTTGAAGCGATAGTATTGGTCTGAGTTGGATGTTATTTAGCAACTTGACTTTTCCTATTCGAGGTTCACGATATCCTTGACCGCGACAACGTCAACAAACTTAGGCAGAATACGCTTCATTATGAACTGATGAACCTCGGGGTCGTCATCAATAATCCCGTCCTCAACACAGATCACATGAAAGTCCAGCTCCGCACCAGCCCTTGCACTGCTTAGAATGCTCCCCATAGTCGTCAAACCAAGTAGCACAATATGTCTGATGCCGCGAGCCCGTAGATAGGCCAACAGATCCGAGGACCCAAAACAATTTGGCTGTAGTTTACCAAGCAGGATCTCGTCCTTTCCGCCCCAGCCACCAGGAGGCACTAGCTCTGCCGGAACACCATAGTGAGGACGATGAGGATCAGAAGGCGCATTGGTGAATGCACCGCTTGCTTCAAGCTTAGCTACCCAGCTTGCAAGCTTATTGTACGGTGACACGAACGCGTTTGAGTTGATGTTGAAGGGAAGGGTATGATGGATGATCAACGGAACATCATCATAAAGAGAGCGAGAATCGTTTGGCTTGGTTGAGGCACGGCGAGATTTGATCTCTGAACGAAAGAAGTTTAGAAGCTTCAGAACTTTGTTGAGATAAGAAGCCTGTTCTTCTTGAGAGAAACGTCGGAGGATTTGAGATTGGACATCGGATAGAAGAAGGGCGGTATGATCGAGCGAGATAGGAACATAGAATGGAGATGACATGGTGGAACCGTGTTTAATCTGTGAAGGATATAGCAAAAAGTCTTATGTGAGGCATATAGACATTGTTAAAGAGCTCACTTATATTTCAACCGCCTCAATACAATGCTGTGAGGACCGGCCTGAAGGTTGTTCGGCTTATTGCATCTCAATTTTCCGGACTACCCTCGTCAACTGTTTTGACCAATTACTTCTGTGTCGTTGCTGCTGCTGTGTCAAATTTTGGTCAGGGTCCGTGACGGCATTTTGGACCGTGGTTGCAGTTTTGGAAAAGAGCGAGCCGCTGTTTTCGGTCTTTTACCAACCTCGAGCGACTACTAAGTGAAATAACCTCTGCTAGAAACAAGATGTATTACGATACATTTGCCAAATATTAAATGCATGTCAATAGTAAATACGCGATGTATAGAAAATATTATACAAATGAATATTTGGGCGCTGTTGACCATCCATTTTGAAGTTCATATGCTGGCCAAGTCATGAAATTTGCAGATATGGGCTTTTCCTCATTGTAAGCTCTACCCAACCACAGATATCTCAGCTTCCGGAGCAAGTTGCCCTCAATAAACTACATCATACACTCGTATTTGTCACCAACCTGTGATCTACAAGCTGCAGTAGCCCATGCTATAGCCTACTTGAACAGTTGTTCACCATTGAAGTGAGCTCGACTGCAGAGCTTTCACCTATGCACATTCGCCATACAATGGATGATCAAGGCTACTGTAGGGCCGAGCGGGCATTATGCTCGAATAAGCACACCAATGGCGATTGATTTATTAGAGCTGTAAGCTCTTGCGTTCCCCCAGATGAGCGCTGAGCAACTCAAGACTTATCAAGAGCACGCGAAGCGAAGCCCTGCAGCATGCCCTTACTCCCAAGAACAGAAGAGGGCTACAGGCGAATGCCCATTCGTGAAGGCGAAGCGAGCTGCAAAGTTTGACTCCAAGAAACAGCGGATCAGTGTTTCTGGTGAACATGAATTCTTGCCTCCTAACCTCAAAGCTGGTGATGAAAGAGGTAAGTCATCTTCTGCTCAACATGGAGCCAATACTAATGAGATACCAAGGCCCCTGTCCTGGACTCAATGCCTTGGCCAACCATGGATACCGTCCGGGAAACGGTGTCGCAGACATGCAAACCATCATCAAGGCCACCAACGAGGTTTATGGCATGAGCCTTGACCTCGGTGGTTTTCTCGCCGTCTATGGCACCGTGTTCAACGGCAACCCAGTCTCCCTCAACCCCGGCTACTCCATCGGCGGCCCAAGTCGCTTTAGTCAGAACATTTTCCACGGTGGTGGTATTCTTGGTACTCCATCTGGCCTCAGCGGTAGCCACAACAAGTATGAGTCTGATGTCAGCGCCACGAGAGGGGGTCTCTATGTAACTGGCAACAACTACCACGTCATCCTTGAGCGCTTTGTGGAGTACTAGAGTGCCATCCCCGAAAACACTCCTGCACCTGAGCAGTATTCCGCTCTTGCACCCTTCCACTATAAGAGCTTCCAAGATTCGGAAAAGACCAACAGTAACCTTTTCTATTCGCCCTTTGCTGGAATCTTGGTATCACCGGCTGCGTATTCCTTCCCTCCTCGCATGATGGCCAATCACTCAGACAAATATCCTGAGGGATATCTTTCCCGTGAAGTCTACCAGTTTCTTTGGAGTCAAAGGCAGCAAGCTTGGCAACTTCAAAGTCAATCAGGGCTGGGAGCGCATCCCGGAGAACTAGTACCGCCGACCTGTTGAAGACGAATTCTCCATTCCTGATTTTCTCATTGATGTTTTGGAGCATGCTGCCAAGTATCCTCGTCTGTTCAACATCGGCAACACCATCGGCAAAGTGAACTCCTTCTCAGTTGTCGATATCGGCGATCTCACTGGTGGCGTCTTCAACACTGCGATGTTGCTGCAAGGCGATAATCTTGAGTGTTTCGTTATGCAGATCATCATGGCTGCTGCACCTGATGTTCTCGGAAGTCAGTTCACTAATGTGACCAAGGCTTTGACAACGTTGGCGGACAAGCTTCGACAACTTCTTGCTGGGGAGACTTGCCCTAAGCTGCAGAAGGTGAACATGAAGTTGTTTGAGAAGTTCCCCGGTTGTACTGAGCCGTACGGAAGCTATGCTGGTGTCTCCAAGGGACCTCTGCGCGGGGTGATTGAGGGTGTTGGCGGCATCCTGAGATGGCTGCTAACCACTGGAAATAAGGCGTAATCAGTCGTTTAGGAGATTGTACTGTTTTCTGCCGTTACTATAAGCCTCCAACTGGAGAGGTGAAATTGGATGTTACTTCTAAGCCTTACGAAGTTCGTTGTACTAGTTTACACTGCATCAATAATAATAGCCGTATTGCCAATTTTGTACGACAACTCCTGAGACATGTAATTTTGCGCAACATACGATGCATACCGGATGAATCTATGAACGATGTATAGTGGTAAACAACCGAACAACTTCTCAATTGTTCGCGAGTAGACTCTGCAGCTCGGAAGCTTTACTCCCTTTGACACTTCAATCTACTACAGAGCTCAACTACCGGTGCGGAGTAGAATGCCCGTGCCGAGGCACTTGACTGATTAGGGTTCAATAGTGCCAAGGACCGAGCGCCGTAGCACTAACACCAGCCAACAGGGACAAGCCGAAGCCACTGTCGATCCCGACTCCTCCACTATCAGCAGATGGCGATCATCTGGGGAAGAACATGGAGATGAGAGGGTGTGCTGAGCATAGTCACATGAACCGCGGGTTCTCGCGTCATAGATCAAAGCGTGTACGACCGAGCACAGCGCTTGAGCCTTGCAGCGGTACAACCTGAAGGTAACCTCGATTGCGGGTTAAGGTGCCATCTCGTAATGGGTGGAGGTCTCCCCGCAAAGGGGTTCCCTAGCTAGGGGATGAAAGAAAACTCAGGACCTTGATCCTAAATGACAAAAAGATTTAGGTAGTATAGCCTAAGCTTAGGATAACCTTTACTAAGTTTATTTTAACACCCTATACTAAGGTCTGATGTTTTCTTACCCCCCAAGGCCTAGTTAGGTATATATTGCAAGCTGGATCACCTTTCAGCAGTCCATTCATTGAAGAGCTTTCTTATCTATGGATTAATCACTTCATGATCAATTGGCAATGCACTTCTCGGCCCTACTTGTAGCTTTCGAATTGACTGGCGTTGGGCTTGCAGCGCCATACACTTCGAATAGACTGTCTCTTATTCAGAGCCGGCAAGGTCGGAGTGGACTCTTCAATGACGTTGATAATGCCTCGGCTGTGACGGTCAGTGGACTGCTCGATGAACTCGGCGACGCCTTGAACAAAGGAGACAGGGAAAAGACACTCGATACGCTGCAAAAGCTAAAGCCCACCAAAAAGCCGAAGAACGTCGGTGAAGCATCATCTATCACCGAAAAGGTCGCAAAGTCAGAGCCCGGTAATATCGTGGAGTACGGCGCGCGATTGATAGCAAACGGTGTCGTCTCTGGATCAACAGATGATCTACTGAGCTACGCCCAAGGCTTTGGATCCGCAGAGAATGGAAACAGCAATCAGTATGCCAACAGAATCTCCCTATTCCCAGCATGGTCACCTAACATTGTGTAGAAACCCTGACCCGCCAAAGAGCGTCTACCCAAAGGCAGCAAGCTGCGATGCGCCGTACTCAGTGAGCGAGGATAAGCTCCGGTCGGCTATCTACATCCCAGACACTTTCACGTATGGTGAAAAGCTACCTGTGATTCTTTTCCCTGGTACTGGAGGCACCGGATGGACCTCATTTCGGGGCAGCTTCATCCCATTGCTTACCGGCGTGGACTGGGCTGATCCCGTATGGGTCAATGTGCCTGAACTTCTTCTTGGTGATGCCCAAGTCAATGCCGAGTACACTGCATACGCACTCAACTACATCGCTTCCCTGTCAAAGCGAAGCGTTGCTATTATCGGTTGGTCGCAGGGCAACATTGATGCCCAATGGGCGTTCAAGTACTGGCCTTCGACTCGGAAAGTGACGACCGATCATGTCGCCATCAGTGCGGATTACAAAGGCACCGTTCTAGCCAACTTCGTCGACCTCTCAGGCATTACCAACACGCCATCTGTTGTCCAGCAAGAAGCTAATAGTAGTTTCATCAAGACTCTTCGCTCGGACGGCGGCGACTCAGGATATGTACCGACAACAAGTCTGTACTCCAGCTTCCTAGACGAGATCGTCCAGCCGCAAGAGGGCACCGGAGCATCTGCTTACCTGCTTGACGAAAGAAACGTCGGCGTCACAAATGCCGAAGTGCAGAAAGTATGCGCTGGAAAGCCAGGTGGTTCATTTTATACACATGAGAGCATGCTTATAAACCCTCTCAGTTTCGCTCTGGCCAAAGATGCGCTCACTCATGATGGTCCTGGAAAGATCTCCAGGTTGGACTTGGGAACAGTCTGCGCATCATCTCTGGCACCTGGACTTGGGTTGGAAGATCTTTTGATAACTGAGAATGCGATTGTCATTGCGGGTATTGGTCTTGTCACGTATATGCCCAAGGTGAAGCAAGAGCCGGCGATTAAGGAATACGCTTTGGAGCCAGCGGGGACGTGTTAGTTTTGTGGGACAGCAATTGAATCAACTGAAGGGTCTTGTCATGATCGGAAATCGATATCGTGCTCTGTGGATGCTCTACGACAAAGTAGGATCCAAGAGTTAATTGCAATTGAGCAACTAGAATGTTGAAAAAATAAAACAGATATCTCGTCGGAACAAATCTGTCGTCAATCTGACAAAAAGTAATTCGCTTGCCTCCACACCGGATTGAACGATGGACCTTTGCATTACAAGTGCAACGCTCTACCACTGAGCTATAGAGGCGGCTCACTTTAGTTATCAACAGGACATTCAATCTGGCATCATGTTCATTCTTTGTCCTAAGCTGCATCTACATTGACTACCAACCTTTCCATGTTCTTTTCTCATCGCTTCCACTTGATGGGCGCTTTGCAAGAACTCGCGAGCGACTTTTCCGGTCTCTCTCCATTGACTGCTTAGTACCAATAGCGCTTCCTCCGTCAGAATGATCCACAGCTCATATGTACCTAGTCGCAGCTCCCGGTAAAGCCGCCGAGAGTCAATGTTCAGATTAGAGACGGTTATGGAGATAATCCAGAGGGATTTCTTTGCCCATCCACTCCACGTCATATCCGTGTCCTTTAATATCCTCCAAAAGCCACTCAATGGGCGTCGCATACGAGATATGATGGATTCCTCGGTTACCCCCTGGGCACCAGACGTCAGAATTGCCGCGACACGACCATCATCTCCCATGATACTGGCACCTGAATCTCCCTGCTTAGAGAAATGCTTCCTCTTTTCACACGCAATAGAGCCAAGGATGCACCATTCTTCGGAAACCATCGGGACGTCTCCAACAAATCTTCGGACGACAGACCTGGCTGTGTTGGTGACACCGTGGCTTGCTCCGCTGGCGCTACCATACATGCATACTTGCATGAAATCCTCATCAATAGCAGTCTTTCCTGGAACTGCGAAGTCAAAGTCAGGGCATATCATTTCGGCTTCCGGCATGACACCAGTCTGAGTGAATATATGAGCCCCGGGAACAATGCAAATTGTCCGCTTTCGTCCCGGGTCTAAATACTCCCAAGTCATAAACTGGGGCTGACGGGAGACTAGGGAAAGAGTCTCAGGCGTCGCATTTCGCAACTCCTTCACCAGCGTTTGGTGCTTCTTCTGATCCAGCTCTATCAAAGCCCAGTCGCGGAAGCGGGTCGGCGAAGAACTGCTCAACCCGAACTTTGGTGAAAAAAGGACGTGGCCAACAGTTCGTGATTCCATTGAATCAAAAGGTTCAAGTCGCTGCAGACTACTCTCTTCTTTGACCTTGTCGCTACGTAGATTTTCAATTCTTTTGTGAGGTACTGGCGTGAAGGACTCACAAAGGTCAATCGCGGCCTGGATAGAACTAATTTGGTTTCGAAGAAATTCCGTCCTGTCTTTATACGTCTTGTTCCCAGGCTGGATAATACCTCGACTGTTATTAGCGTCGTGGCAAAAGTCGATGTTCTCTTCCTTTGGTCCGACGACGACATGTCGGCAGGTCAGCGCAACCACGGTTTCGGTATTCCGGATTCTAAGGTAAAGACCTTTGGTGCCTTCACGTGTTGGATTATGTGAGGGGGCGATCTTGGTACCCAGGCGCTCAGAGACCTGGATACTGTCCCTTCTAAAACCCTCTTCTTCAAGAGTCGGAATGTTCGGACTGAGTTTTGCTGTCGACGGTTCACTGTCTTTAGTTAGCATAAATCTTAATTTCGGGTTATAAGTCTTACCTTTCCGTTTGATCCTGATCACTCGAGCAGCACTGCGTGATTGTGGACTCCTTGATCTCGACTTCAACGTCGTTGATATCGTGCTCTCGTAGAACATCGCGGCATTTAAGAGCCACGGCTCTTCCGTTCAGCCATGTTGTCGATTTGGGCTCTACCGATACGAAAAGGATGACTGGTCGAACAAGGTGGCGATCATTGAAATCGGCTGAACCGCAACGGAGGATGTCGATAGCGTTCCAATCAATATCCTGTACAGCTTCGAGAATCTTTTGACGCAGTGGGCCTGTAGAGTCATTCCATAGTGGAACAACAGCGTGCTTTTCGACAGGGTCAAGTATTCTGTCATAGGCGTCCCAGTCATATACCGGACCGTTCCATGGAGTCGTGGTAGATCGGGCAACGAGATTTGGACAATCTGGAAGCCCACTATAGTAGCTGTGGAATTCCTTTCTACTCGGAGGGGCGGCGGGTAGTTCGTCCATTTTCGGTGAGGTTGTTGATCAAAGATGTGAGGATGAATGGTGGTGAAAGAGAAGGGAGAGGCAGGATGGAAGAAAGAGTTATAAGATGATAAGAAGTGGGGACTTCGGGAAGTCAAATGGATGGATCATGGTGCGTGAAAGCGTGATTATTCTGTCAATGCCACTGGGATTTGTTCGTTCCACCGTGAGTCATTGATGCGGCATTGTTCATAGGATGTTCAACAGAATTGGACTGCCACTGTGTGACGGACACTCATGTTTGTGGCCAAAGCTCTCACAAGCACCAATCGCGACCACAAAGTACAGACAATAAAATAGAATGGAGTGTGGCTGCCACTGAAGTAATTGAGTGATTACAAGTAATTGTTCGCAACCTAAAGCTTAACCTTATAGGCCGCAGTCATCCCGTAGAGAACAAGTGAATAGACCTTCTTTAAGCACGAGAGGAACATTATAAAATAATAGTAAAAATTAAACATAACACTTTATTTCGCATACATAATAGAAGATTGTGTCTTTCACTAAAGCCTCTGTGATATTGGGTGAAATGCTATTTCAATACTTCCTTACTTAAAGTAACTTTCCGGAGAGTTTAGATAAGGGAGAAGTATTAGTAGCGAGCAGCTCAGTGCAGCTTTAAAGACAAAGCTTCTGTGTAGTGTGGCTTCCACGTTGATTGGTGCCTTTATGTAGTTACAGTAACATAGGTAATTTTAACTCGATATCATCACATCAACGCCTGGTAAACTGCTTAGTCTTGTGGCTTGCGCCTGACAAGTTTCAGAACATCAGGGCTGATTCCGAACTCGAACAGTCAACGATCACAAGGATCGATAGCTCAGTGGTATGAGCGAGGGATTGCAGATCCCTAGGTCGCGTGTTCGATCCACGCTCGGTCCTCTCGTTTGTTTTTTTGCGAAGTTGGGCAATTAGCGGTGATTCCGAGCCCATCTTTAATTTTTGCCTTGAACGAACTCTTATGTCGGTGGTCATTCTGTACCTGCGAGGAGCTTACCCGACCTGCTTAAAAGGTTGGGCGCAAACCACAGTCTCTGACTTATTAGATAGGAAGCCAAACATCACAACTAATTTATTAGGTCTAATTACCTTTATTATCTTACATTAAAATATGATATTTGCTGTTATCACTTATCTCGATTTTGTAAAGCTCCTAGATGCAAATGGTGACCGGGATCATGACACCAATTGGTATGTTGGTTTCGGGATGCATCATCACAAACAAGAACCCGCTCAACACCCGACATTGGGGGGCTGGCGCAACGGTAGCGCGTTAGATTCCAGCGAAATATCTTCACGTTCCTCTTGAAGAAATCGTGATTCCTAAAGGTTATCAGTTCAAATCTGGTGTCCCTCATTTTTGGCCACGTGCACATTTTCTAGTATCAGGGCAAGGTTCCACCAACTCCACTTACACTTTACGGATGAGGGCTTGGGCAGTTGAGAGGACATACAATGAATGGCGCAGTGCGTTGTGCGTCCATCAAGTATAGTTTGATCAGTCATAATGAAGATGGGTTGAGTCTGGACCAATGATGAGAGGTAGAAATTGCTTCAGTTCATGTTCAGGGTTTCTAAGTGAATGTGTCTATGTACGTCTAAAAAGAATAAGGTATGTCTAGCAAAATATTAAAGAAATAGTTAAAGAATGCTTCAAGAAATCTCCACATCGATGTCAACCTTGTATGCAGAGCCCTCGCTCTCCTCTTCCGTGATGATATCATAAGCAATCTTCTCGGCCAACGCATATACGGTACCGACAGGGTGGCCAGGAATGAGAACAGGGAAAGCAGAGGCATCAACGACTCGCAGTCCCTTGACACCATACACACGAGCCTTAGAGTCCAGAACAGCCATAGCATCTTCCTTCTTGCCCATCTTGCATGTACAAGCAGCGTGCCAAACAGTCATGAGAGTGTCACGAAGGACAGCGAGGATCTGCTCATCTGACTCGTGCTCCTCTCCAGGGTATACCTCCTTAAGAACAGTGTCCTTCATAGGAGTGGACTTGGCAATTTCTCGGAGACGGCGGAACAGGGCGACGGCAACTTCTTGATCAGCCTTCTTGGTGAGGAAGTTGGGGTTGATGAGAGGAGCGTCGGTAGTCGAGTTTGTTCGAAGGGTGATGTTGCCGCGAGACAGAGGTGCGACCAAGGCGCCGTTGAGACTGGTGTACTTCTTTCCATCGGTGGGCTGCTGCAGGATAGGGAATGACCAGTCCTCGGAGTAGACGTTGAGGGGAATGATCTCCATCTCAGGCCAGTCATCAGGGAAGGTCGCAAGATCTCGGAGAGTCTCATTGGAGAACTTGGATCGGTACTTCTCAGGAGCCTTCTCCCAGCCCAAAAGCTCGACCTGGTTGGATGTCAGAGGACCGGCTTGCTGCTGAGCATAGGCATCAAGCGCGCCTTGGAAAATAGTGTCGTTGTTGATCGCAGCGCTAAGAGTGTCCTCAAGACCTTGAACTTCAAATGAGGGTCCGAAGAGAACGTGATCCCAGAGGTTCTGGCCAACTCCAGGAAGATCGGCAACTACAGGAATGTCAAGCTCTTCCAGATGCTTCTTGGGTCCAACACCGGAAACCATGAGAACCTGGGGAGACTGGAAAGCTCCGCCACTGACAATGACCTCCTTCTTAGCCTTGAGAGTGTAATCAATGCCAACAGAGCTGACCTCAACACCAGTAGCCTTCTTGTCATCATCGAAGGTAACCTTCTTGGCAAGGCTCTCAGTGTACACCTTGAGAGTCTTGAGCTTCTCACTTCGAGCAGTCTTGACAAAGTCATCGGAAGCACTTCGGGTAGCGGTCTTGGGTTGAACTGTTGTTGTGGTGTATGAGTAGCCGAGAAGATTACCGCTGCTGAAACCATCGATTCCCTTGAATCCAAGGGACTTCAGTCCCTTCTCCACGAGAACAGCCCAGGACGGGACATAGTTGGCGTAGCTGATCTGAAGGGGACCCTTCTCTGTGGAGAATGCGGAAGCGTCGTAGTCGGTTGTTACGTTGCGCTTCTCATTGTCTGGTGGAGTGAATGACGGGCTCTTCTGGAAGTGAGGCAACATCTGCTCCCATCTGTTTTATTGTTAGTGATACTCTGACTACCTTTTCAAGTTGTCACTCACGTATAGCTATCATCTCCGACATCTTCAGCCCACCTGGCCATGGTGCCGTTCGTTGGTCGGTGGTACACCAGAAAGTTGAGCTGAGACGAGCCACCAAGAACCTTTCCACGAGCATAATGAATCTCGCGATCATCAGCGCCTGTCTGCGCCGTTGTCGTGAATCTCCAATCGCGAAGAGGGTTAGAGTCGAGAAGACTTGCACCACTGCCGGCCGTAACTCCTCCAGGCGCTGTCGCAAGAATAGGCTTGGAAATCTCGAGAAATGGACCGGCTTCAACAATGGCGACACTGTACCCAGCCTTTGCAAGTCTGTAGCCAATGGTGTTTCCCGCTGTGCCTCCTCCTACGACCACATAGTCGTATTCGGCGTCGACACCCGGGATTCCACCCAGCTCGCCAAGATGTCCAACCTTGAGCCCATCACCAGCATAAGCAGACTTGACGATATGCTGCAAGGGGTCGAGAAGTGTACTGATGAAAGGGACCTCGGGACGAGCAGTGACACTGGTCGAAAGGCTGAGCGCCAAGAGCGAAGGTGACAAGACGTTGCAGCGCATGATGACAGACGATCTGGACGAGAAAGTTTGTGTGCAGATCTCAGAAACGAGGAGGGATTGATGCTACTCTTATATCTACTTGGACTAGGGTTCACTAGCTGCCTGTCAAAAACATCAAGCATTTACCTAGTAGCCCGATGTCATATCACCGCGGACGTTACACCGTCCCGCAATCATTTTGGTACCAAAGTCCGTGCTGACCCGCGGCGTTGACGCTACTTGTCAACTAAAGTGAAGGATCCTGAATAAAGTCGGAGGGTTTCTGAGTCAGCGGTGATAAAAAGACGAGATAAATGTCTCAGCCCAGGGTCCTGGGATATTCGGTGATGGACAAGGGTTATTTGTCATGTCAATGCGTAAAAGGATGGTCGAGAAGCTGCCACGACAGGCAACGCACTGCAACACATTTACAATAGTTAAAGATAGTCAAGAATAAAGGATGCTAACGGAAAATGGAACATGGTTTGGTCAAACTAAGCATGTTATCCGGTCCTTTAGAGTTTCAACAAAGTGGGCGAGGAGTCCACTAGAGGCTGTGCAAGCAACGTTTCTGAGCAATAACAAGGATTCAATGTTCCAGCTCGACCTTGGCTCGGCGAATTAAATTGCCTAGTCATGAGCCTTATGCAGCGGCAGAGCCCGTCTCGTTCAGCTTGCATATATTGCTCGGGCTAAGGGCCTGGGGTCATTCCGCGTCGTTCCACTGATCCCCAGTGATTGCAAAGCACAGACTGCCGATCCCTTCTCTGAAGAAATCACCATGCATTGTGATAAACGCAGCAGTTCACGTGCAGTAAATCATCTGTGCGTGCGTAACCGTTCATCCGGTTTTTTTTTTTCTTCTTTTTTTTCAAGATTGTTGATTTCATATTCGGAGACTTACATGTCATATGATTCTCTGATAGGATCGGTCAGCATGTTATAAAACGCCGGCTTATGCTGAGAATCCGGAACCGCACTACCAAATGCCGTAACGCCGATCTTCCTTGGCGGAACGACCACTAAATTAACTAAACCTGAAGAGTTTGTCTTGCGAGGAGGAAATCCAGTTTTTGATAGTCTTCCGGACTCTTCCCCGTTGCCGACCCCGTCTGCCGTGTGGGTTCCTCGGCAGCCAAATATCGGGTAACAAAAAGGTTTGCCGCCTGAGCGAGTCATGTGTATAGTGGGGGCTTCTAAGACTGTATGCAAGTCTTGGACAATATCACATCTCATCAGATTTCCCATGTTGGCGTTGTAAGGCGCATTTGACAGCTCATAAGATGCAATGTCAGCGACTTGATAGATAACGCCAGAAGGGGACCAACGGCATGGTTCTGGGACGAACGCCACTCAGCGGATCTAGCTATTTCGAGACATAAGTTAAGCTATATGTCCCGTGATGTCGGGTCACCGCCAGAAAGACCAGCACATATTATAGAAGTTGTAAGAGATGGCTTCGTGAGATTAATTTAATGAATAAGCGGTGATTGATTTATCTCTTCGGCGAATGGCAAACCAGCAGCACCTCCAAAGTGCGTGAGCTTCAATGCCCAAGGGGGAGTTTCTTACCCTCTTTTTGAGAATAACACGATTCTTATGCCCTCTTTGACACTGGTTACGGGCGTCCTGTCTTTTGACTTCTACAACATCTTGCCATGTGGCATGACGTTGGCAACTTGATAGACTTTGGAAGTCTGGAACCGCACCACTATCCCACGAACTGAATCCGCTGCAAAACACCGTGTTCCTTAAATCATTATTCGAGTCCAATATACAATATGCATGAAGTTAATCTCGGGACCCTGTTAAAAGGGGTTTCGGGGTAGCACGTTTTGAGTATATTAATAGCCCAATATCGCATGTTTTATAACCCTACAGTTACAATATATTAGTTCAGCAGAGTATACCCTATAGGAGAAGACCATAACCTCCTGACAAGTAAAATAGAATGAACTCTATTTTTTCTTACTACTGGGTAGTACTTGCACATTTAGACGGCATTGACTCCCTAGAGGAAATTGTTCAAGAGTGGCATTCCGTGCATTGTCTTGAATTGATTTTCTGCTCGGGCATGATTCATTATCGGAATTCAGTACGGGAATCTATTTAACAGGTACCAAGATCCTTGTATTGACGCCGATTAATTTTTCAGACTCAAGATACGCGAAAACTTAACTCGGGGAATAAAAGAAACGTTGCTTTATGAGCCCTTCGGGTTTTTTTGGCCAGTACGGAGTAGAGCGACACGGGAAATTGCTGGAATTACAATATCGTCAGGGTGACCACGACGAATGAGAATGCAATCCCGTCGGAAAGAGGCAAGGATCTTGCCCAGGGATCAGCCGTCGACCTTTCGGGCTTCATGCCTATTCGCCGTCCATGTCACATCGTCGATACCCTCGGTCTTCCTCACCACCCTTTTCCGAAGCATGAGTCGCACTCTCGGGTATCGGCACAATAATTCATTCAAACGTTGTCGAGGCGAATAGCGACAAATATGAATTGCTTGTGTCGCAATATCACAATCTCATTAAATATTGGATATATCAGTTATGGTATGAACTTCAAATCTGTAAGAGGGCAGTGAGAAAATCTCGGATAATGTCAAGAATGCATTTGCTCGGGTCCAGAAGTGAAGACCGCCGTTCGTGGAGTTCCCCTCATGCTAACCAGCGGATTTATCGCGGGCTTACGACAACATCGGTGACATTTCCGTGTTGTGATCAGCGAACCAATTGGTCAGGGAGAACACGGCATAATTGACATAAAATCATGTTGAAGTGAACAGAGAGTCCGTGACAGAAAGCAACTAATAGTTCGACCCCGAAACGAAATATCGAGTAACTGGTCTTGAATAACGTTGCCAGGAAAGATTCTCCTTTGCTATTACAGCTGGTCATGGCGTCAAAGAAACCCATCGTTCTCCGCATAGGCGAGGATATCAAGTATAATAATGACTTTTATAACAATGTCTTTACTAAAAGGTTTGACGTGGTTGCAAACGAAGAACCTGATAGAGAGTCATTTATCAAAGCATTGAAAGAGAACAAGTGAGCCTTTCAGAGCGCCGCGGCTGACTGTCCAAGAAGATGCTAATGCGTTGTCAGATATGGCCAGTTCTCGGCGATATATCGTCCACATTTCCAAACCGGCGGAGAGATGGGCCAATGGGATGAAGAACTCATATCACTTCTGCCACCCTCAGTTAGAATCTTTGCGTCAGCTGGCGCAGGCTTCAACTGGGCTGATGTCGATGCTCTCGGTCGACGCCGCATCTGGTACGCCAATGGAGCCGGTGCCAGTGACGAAGCTGTATCCGATACTGCTCTGTTCATGATCCTATCAGTATTCCGAAACTTCTGGCTTTCACAGCGCGGTGCACGTACTTGTGACCCGGCCGAGTTTCAGAGGATGCATAAACTCATCGCAACCATCTCTTATAATCCTCGAGGTCATGTCCTCGGTATTGTCGGTCTTGGTAACATCAGCAAATTAGTTGCCCGCAAAGCAGGTCTTGCTCTAGGCATGAAGATTCACTACTACGATGTGGTTCGCTCGCCTCCAGAAGTTGAGCAAGAGCTGCAGGCGACATATCATTCATCTCTCCACGAGTTACTAGGCATTGCGGATTGCGTTACTCTGCATACCCCGCTCAATGCTCATACTCAAGACCTTATCAACAAAGAAGCATTTGCTGCCATGAAGGATGGCGCGAGACTTGTAAACACAGCTCGAGGTCAGATTGTCAACGAGGATGCGCTGATTGAAGCGCTTAAGAGTGGCAAGATCTCGGCTGCTGGTCTAGACGTTCATTACCACGAACCTCAGGTCTCGAAAGAACTTGCAGCTATGGATAACGTCACACTGACTTGCCATAATGGAGGGGCGGCTATTACCACTAGAATCAACTTTGAGCTAATGGCCATGGAAAACATCCTTAGAGTGGTGGACGAGAATGGAGAGTTTTGTGGCGAGCCGACTACGGCAGTGAACCGCAAGGCCTTTGAAGAGGCATCTTCGTAAACTTGTTTAGATAAATATAAGCATCCAAATCATACGCTGTTTGATCGATACCGTTTGCATATTATCGAGATGTAAGCTATTCCTGTGTAGTGGTCTAATACCGAGACCCGAATCAACTGACCAAGGCCATCGAAATTTCCCTGTCTAGAACGACGAACACCGGAAAAAATCCTAATACAACTCTCCCATAGCCTGGAATTGGCCTCGAACCACAATTATCAAGACTACTGTTGACGCAAGGGAGTGGTAGTGGGCGTATTCCCGGGAGCATGCAGCCTTTCACCCCGGACATCAATCCGTCTAGCAACCTGGACTTCTGTTCGATGAATCGGTCATCCGTCCGACTGGCGGATCAACTGCTATAACCGAGCTTGCAACCATGCCAAGAAAGGATCAGCCCATGGGCATGGTTATCCGCTACCCCAGCTTTACCCCAGGTCTACCCCGCAGAGACTCAAGCTTCGACCCAAGGCGACGGGTTATGTTGCGAGGATATATAAGTGACTGGGAACTGATCATCAAACCGCTCTTCGTCAAGTCATAGCTCCTTCATCAGTGAGCTTTTCAAGATGTTCAAGGCAGTGGCTGAGTTCTTCAGGCCAAAGGCCACCAGAACTTTGCACTATGCTCATCTCAAAAACAACACACATCCAACATGGTACAAGGACTCTGGCCTTCGTAAAAATGTCTGGCACTGCGTCGGCTTCTACTTCGCGGTCTTCTACCTTGGCTTCGATGCCTCCCTCATGAACGGTCTGCAAGCGATCCCCCAATGGGAAGAATACTTCAACCATCCATCTGGAAACACTCTAGGTCTGATCTCGGCCAGTCTCTTCCTCCCAGCCATCGTCACTCCCTTCGCAGCATCGTGGATCAATGGCCTTTGGGGAAGGAAGTGGTGTTTGGCTGTTGGTTCAGTGCTGTTAATCCTCGGTGCTTTTCTCAACGCTTTTGCGAAGAATATTGGTACATTCATTGGTGGTAGAGTCATTATCGGTGCAGCTGGACCTTTCGGAAAGATCACCGGTATTGCACTGCTTCAGGAACTGGCGCATCCTCGTCTAAGACCATATGTTGCGACGGCGTATTACAGTAACTATTATGTCGGCCAGATCGTCGCGGCGTGGTTTTGCTACGGCACATTGTCTTGGCCAGATACTGAGTGGAGATGGCGAGCACCCTGCTTGTTCCAAGCTTTTGCTCCAGCCGTTGTCCTTGTTCACCTTCTTTTTGTACCCGAAAGCCCTCGATGGCTCATCGACCACGACCGATCCGAAGAGGCTCTCAAAGTTCTCGCCGACGAACATGCCAATGGCGATCTCAACGACGAATTGGTTCGATACGAATTTGATGAAATCTGCCAAGCTTTACAGTTAGAGAAAGAGAGTAACAACGCCAGGTACAGCGACTTCCTCAAGACTCCAGGTAACAGACGGCGACTCCTGGTTCTTGTGACCATGGGCACGGGTTCTAACTGGGTTGGAAACGGTATCATCGCCTATTATCTCTCACCAGCCCTCAAGCTCGTTGGCATCACTTCATCGAGCGCGATCGCGGGCATCAACGGTGGCATGGCGATCTGGTCTCTTATGTGGGCTTACGCAGGAGCCATGAGTGCTGAGCGTCTTGGTAGACGCACACTTTGGATCACAGGCACGGTTGGTATGTGTGTCGCTTACACAATCATCACTGGCCTTAGCGGATCCTTTGCTGAGAATCCATCACGTGGCGTCGGTATTGCTGTGGTTCCGATGATGTACCTCTTCAAGACCTTTTACTGTATCAGCTGGTCGCCATTACCATTTGCCTATGGTGCTGAGATTCTTCCGTATAATCTCAGGTTGAAGGGTTTGAGTATTGAACTGAGTGTCCAGAGTGTTGCGTTGGCTTTCAACCAATGGGTAAACCCTGTTGCACTTGAGGCAATTGCATGGAAATAGTGAGTCAACTGGAGACTGGTTTGGAAAAATCGCTGACCTGAAGTAGTTACATCGTCTACATTGCCGTCATCGCTATGTATCTTGTTCTTATCCTATTTTTCTTCCCTGAGACAAGGTATGTTTCTATTCACTGTTGCACTTGGATTGCTACTGACACTCTCAGAAACATGACCATTGAGGAGGTTTCCGTCCTCTTTGACACAGGACGAAAGGGTGATGCGGCGGCAGCTACTAGCAAGTTTCATAATAACAAGTCGAAGATGGATGGTATGCTTGATGATGAAGATGATGCCGATAAGGAACCTACTGTTTCGCGAGTAGAGAGAGCATAACTTGGTTGATGAAAGCCGGCATAAATAGCGGGAAGAATAAATATGGCTAGCTCATGGCAGAGTCATTTTGCTGCTACCTGATAAGCATTATTCACTTTGATCATTAATAGTATATGACATGATATCAGAATGTCTTCAGGCTTAAATGATTTGTCGCTTATAACATGGGCAGAGTAGTAATAGGTAGGTTGAAACGAGTGACGATCCATGTTAGCTTCGTGCGGCACAGTTGCAGTTGGTGTTCAAATATGGGGAGGTTGGGGATAACAATGGGAATAAAACAGCGGCGATCAGAAACCACTCATCATAAACCAGTAATCCGTGATGAATACGGTCAACCTCATGACCTACCCCTCAAACTTATATCAGTGTCATAGTATTGGACTTAGCATCAAGCGTTATTGTCCACGCGATCAATAGTTTCGTCATCAAGCATACAAAGCAAGCTTCCTAAACCATAACCCCTGTCAGATAAGCTGCAAGGCCCTCAATCCGCCATTCCCATGTGAATGTCTAAGCGAGCCAAGAAAACGACTCTCGTATAATGCAGCAGGCGTCATGGAATGGGATGCATTGGTGGCACACTCTGCGGTGGTCACCGGCATTAATGTACTGCCGGGATAAAAAGACACCAATGAGCTTACACCACGAGATCTTACTTGCATCAAATAGCTTATCGACCTGTATTATGTTCTTATGAGGGTTGTTAAGATGATGTCAAGGGAGGGAAACGGAGATTGTTGGCGAGGCTATTTATTTGGCTGATGTTCTCATTCGACGCCACATTTTGGTTCCCGAGGCTCTTTGTGCAGTTAGATCTTAACGCCATCCTACAGCAGCTGACTTCAGCCTTATTCGAAATGCAATCTCCGATCTTTAATACGCTTGCCTTTTTGGCGGTGCTTATGGCGACGTCCATTTCGCCGGCCGTTGCTCTACCCAATATCCGAGTTCTGCCACTAGGCGACTCCATCACAAAAGGCACTGGCTCAACAGGCTTAGTTGGATACCGTCTCCCCTTGCGACAGAAGATTTTAAACCAAGGCGTCAAAGTCAATATGGTCGGTACATTGAAGAACGGTAACATGGTAGATGGACACCACGAGGGCCATAGTGGGAAAATGCTAGCCGACATCAATGGCTACTGGCAAAAGCCGATCCAAGCCCGCCCTAACGTCGTTCTCATCCACGCCGGCACAAACAACATGGACCAAGGAAAAGATCTCGACATCGCCGCTTCCATTCTCGCAGATATCGTCGACGGGATCTTCAAGGTCGCACCAGATGTCACAATTTGCCTCGCGCCAGTGATTTGGGCCAACGATAAGAAGATGCAAGCGAATACAGATAAATTCAATCCTCAAGTGCGGTCACTTATTTCAGCGAGGCAAAAGAAAGGAAAGCATATTCTTGAGGTGCCGATCGATATTAAAAAGGAAGATCTCGGCGATTCCAAACATCCGAATGACGATGGTTATGAGAAGATGGCGAATGCTTGGTTAAAGGCGATTTTAGAGGCTGATAAGAAGGGTTGGTTGAAGATGCCTGTTAAGATGAGTCCTGAAGATGCGCCAGGGACTGGGCTTGGGGCATGAAATATGATGAGGATTAATGTATCGCAAGAAGATAAGGTGACTGCGTATGTGGATAATAGATATGCTTCTTTCGAGACGAAACTTATCTGTCCGGTATACGAAAATGGACACTGTTCTCCCATGAAAGTCAGTGATGATTGGTTCTGCGGAGTGGCTTGTACATGTTGCGGAGCGGAGCTGCAGATAAATCCGGAGTTTAGCGTAAAAGCACAAAGTCCGAAATTGTTATGGCGTCAGCATCAGTTACATAAAGACACGACCCACGTAGTTCATCCCTCAATCATCAATCATCAAACAGTCACCTCAAAGCTAAAGAAACATCATGGCAGCAAAGTCTCTCGTCGTCGGCGGAACAGGCGGTATTGGCTACGGTATCGCCTGTCGCCTCGCCGCCAACTCCCCCTCATCAACCGTCATCATCAGCGGTCGCACTGAGCCAAAGAACATTCCCCACTCAAACATCCAGTTCAAGCAATTAGACGCGTCTTCAATGCGCGCCATCAAAACTTACACCGATGAACTGAAGGCGTCGCAAGATCGTTTCAGTACTCTTGTTGTCTCGCAGGGCATTCTCACAACCGCTGGAAGAACAGAGACGCCTGAAGGCATTGATCGCAAGATGGCGCTTCATTACTACGGACGCCAACTTCTCATCCGCGAACTTCTTCCTTCGCTTACAGATGACGCCAAGGTTTTGATTGTGCTTGATAGCACTGGTGGAAGTCCTGATAAACTCAATTGGGATGATCTGGATCTCAAGAAAAACTTCAGCCTCGGAAACGCAGCGGCTCACTGCCTCTCCATGACAGACGCCATGGTTCAGAACTACGCGGCCGAGCAGAAGGCTGAGGGAAAGAATCGACATTTCGTTCATGCGCTACCGGGTCTTGTCAACACGAACATCATGAAAGGGCTCCCTTGGTACATACGTCTCCCTTCAATTGGTGTAGCCTCTCTCTTGGGTGTTTCGCCTGACACTTGTGCTGAGTACATGCTGAACGGTGTTGATGAAGCCGTGAAGATCAAGGACAAGAATTACGCGTACGTGAGTCGGAAAGGAAAGGTATTTGAGAAGCCAGCTTGGAGTGAGGAGCAGATCCGGAAAGTGAGAGATCATACCTGGCAGATTGTCGATGGTGCATTGGCGAAGGCTTAATTGTGACAACAAGGGTTTATGAGTTATGTCTGCAGTCTGTGTCTTTTATTTGTATTATAGGTCATACCAATCTGAACGACATGTACCATCAAGCGTAAAAATAGCTGCTCCAGATGTAGTGAATAAGAAGCAAACGGTGAGTGATGGCAAAATGGTGCTCTCTAACGGCAAAAAAACTGTAATGTCATTACATCAGACTGAATAACTTGCCCCGTACTGGAATCGAACCAGTGATCTTATCATTTCGTGAAAGTTTACTAGTGATACGCTTTACCACTGAGCCAACGGGGCTTTGTGTTATTGGTTGAGATCTACCTCTCCTGGCACAATTCATGGACGCGATACTATTGCATCCAGCGTGATTCTCATCCCTCTAGGTTTATTGTTATTGCTCCAAGCTGCTGCAAGTAGAGTAATAAAATTGTTTTAGTAAGATGTCGTCATAACCTATATTGTTCTTCTCTAATCTTGGCAGTCAAGACGTGAACTGTGATTAGGTTACATTTGCCCAAGGTTTAGTGATCACGTAGTTTATGGTTTAACATCAAAATCTATTTCTCAAGGCTGGATACTGGTAAGCAAAACGTGGAAACTATTCCAGAGATTCCCAGACTAGCTCATGCGAATCTATAAACCGTCTCTTTATCTATTTATTATGGATACATGTACTCATGAAGGCGCTCTAGCAGAATTACAAGTACTGTCTTTGTATATAGGGTAGCGGACAACAATGGCCTTCCATTACGTGGTGGCCAACTACGCGACAACGCGACTCTGTCTCGACCAAATGCGTTAACAGAAGAGACCTAGCCTCCAGATAGTGACCATTATATAAGTTATTGTCTGTTGATTTCCATCATCTATATCATTTCGGAGACCATTCTTCTACGAACCTCACGTCGCCGTGCAGTATCAGATCGAGAGCTTGAGCCATTAAAATCACAAGCAACACCTTCGACAGATGGTGGAGCCAACCGCGGAACAATGGCTCGATCTCTGCAGATTGATACGCATCTTCCTTGCCTCCTCATCTTATCAATCAGTGCATCACCGACCTCGGATCAATTGCCAAGCCGGTTATCACGGCTCAATCCATCGATCATTGGCTCCGAGAGACGAGCTTCCCTTTTAGGTTATGGGCCCGCATCCAAGGGTCATTTAGTCTGCAGATCTTGCTATTAGAACACTAACACCTTAGCACCTAAATTATGTAGTAGCATGTTAATCAATTATTATCGGGTGATCATCAACTTGTCGCCAAAAATGCATCTGCACAACCACGAAAATTCTTGCAGGTCCATCGCCATCCATTGGACTAACCCTTGTACCAACCCTCACAACCGTTTGTCATAGCGTGGGGAGCACTCACCATCATCACCGGCTCAAGCACCAATTTTGCACGTCCGGGAAAACCTGCCCACGGGGCTTTTCGCAGCACGAATGACGAGTAGAGGGAGACTTTTTTATGCTTAATACCTCAGAGCCTCCTCTTTTCCACGATGTCTCCTCACTCATCGCCAGGAGAGCTACAGCCACTGCTGCAGACCATGGATATCGACAAGAAGAACCCCGATGTAGAAGCTGGCAGGGAGTCGCCCACCATCGAACCAACACTGCCGACCAACAACGTCGATGCTAAGGCTGACGATTACGAAAACCGAAATGTCGGTACTTTAAACCGCAGGCTCAAGTCTCGGCATGTTCAGTTCCTTGCTTTGTCTGGTGCCATTGGCACGGGCCTTTTTGTTGGTAGTGGTCAGGTTCTGTCACTTGCTGGACCCCTCTCTGCGTTTTTGGCGTACACTATCACGGGCTTCAACATCTACTGTGTGCTGAATAGTGTTGGTGAGATGGCATCATGGCTTCCCATCCCTGGCCCCGTCCCTATTTTTGCTGCCCGTTTCGTCGACCCTGCTCTTGGTTTTGCCCTGGCTTGGAACTATTGGTACCAATTTGCTATTGGTGTTCCCATCGAGGTCACTGTCTCGGCTGTCATCGTCAATTATTGGCACCACAACATTCCCCAAGTCGCATTGATTACACTCTTCTACTTCACCATGGTCATTCTCAATTGTCTACCTGTTCGGATATACGGAGAAGCCGAGTTTGTCTTTGGAGCTATCAAGTTATTGACCATCGTTGGTCTCATCATCCTCATGTTCATCATCACTGTCGGCGGCGGTCCAAGTGGCGAGGCAATCGGCTTCCGATATTGGAATCACCCTGGCCCTATGAATGAGTACCTCAAAGATGGTGCTCTCGGCCGATTCCTCGCCTTTGTCAAGGTGTTCATCACTGCAACCTTCTCCTACGGTGGTAGCGAAATGGTCGTCATGGCATCCGGCGAAACCGAGAACCCTCGCCGCAACATTCCCAAGGCCATTCGCCGTGTATTCTGGAGAATCGCCATCTTCTATGTCCTATCCATCTTCCTCGTCGGTCTTTGCGTCTCATCCAAAGACCCCAACCTTCTCAACGCCATCAACAAGTCTGCTCCCGGCGCCGCGCAAAGTCCTTTCGTCATTGCTATCCGCAATAGTGGCATCAAGATTCTTCCCTCGATCATAAACGCAGTCATCCTTACATCGGCTTGGTCTTCCGGCAATTCTCTCTTCTACGCCTCCACGCGAGTACTTTATGCCGCGGCGCTTGATGGTAAAGCACCTCGCATTTTGACCTGGGAAAGATTCGGTGTTCCGTATCTTTGTGTTGGTGTCACCACTATTTTTGGGCTACTGGTGTACCTCAATGTTAGCAATAGCGGCTCAGAGGTCTTCTTCTGGTTAAGCAACCTCAGCGGTGTTGGAGCCCTCATCATTTGGGCCAGTGTTTCCTTCACCTACCTCCGTTTCTACTACTGTCTTAGCCACCATGGGATTGACCGGAACACCTTGCCGTTCAAGTCACCTTTCCAGCCGTTCCTGGCCTACTTCTCCTTCTGCTTCTGTACCATCGTCGCAGTATTCAACGGCTTCGATGCCTTCTTCCCAGGGCGCTTTAGTGCAAAAACATTCCTGCCCCCATACATCAATATTCCCATCTTCCTTGTTTTGATCTTCGGATACAAGTGGATTAAGAAGTCTAAGTATGTTAAGTACTCTGAGATGGATCTTTGGTCTGGCAAAGCGGAGATTGATCGCTTAGAACATACTTGGCCGATCGTCGAACCAAGAAACTGGCTTGAGCGTATCTGGTTTTGGATTGCTTGAGAGCCTTGTTATAAGTAATGGAAAATGGTGGCAGTTTGTTTTGTAGTAGTGCTTTGGATGTAAGAAAGGTTTAGACCGATGCTTGTGATAGATTTATGCTATGTCAACTTTGAGCTTCTAATTCGACACGAGACCTCATCTAAACCCGAGAAATTTAAAAGAACAATATTCTCTTCTACAGTGACACAACCCACCAGCAGCCGGCCGAGCTTAAACTCCGTTGGAGAACTCCATGCAACGACTGAAAGTGCCTCTAAATTTCCCTTCTGCATCATAACCGTAGTAGTGTGCATAGAATGATCAGTTTCGCAGAAGAGTGTGCGCGTTCCATGCAACCTTGGGTCCACCCGAGACGCGTGCGTAGTGATGCGCCTGAATGAGTGCCTTGACGTTACTAGCAACTGAGCCAGGGACTTGGAGTCGAGGTCTCAAGGGGTCAAGCGATAAGAAGTAGGCTGCCAATCCAGCGACGGCGGGTGTAGCTATGGATGTCAGTCTCGCTCTAGCTCGGTAGAAGATAATGACTCACAGAAGGATGTTCCAGTTGACTCTTCACCAGCCTGGTAAGCTGATGTGCCACTCATAGCAGCGCACTTGACGGCGACTCCAGGTGCAGTGGTGGTGACGAGAGGACCGCCCTGGGAGAACGGAGCAAGATTTCTTTTGTTATCGACAGCCCCAGTAACAATGATCGGGGTTCTGTCGACGAAAAGCGATGGGTATGTGCTGACATCAATATGAGACTGACCGATGTTAGTGTATGACCAACAGCCAGTATACTACAAATGAATTGGCCGAGCCACTAGTAGCTCGGCTATCGATGGTTGAGGAATCAGAACTTGGTTCGAGAATTGTATCTCTCACTACCAACTCGTCATTCCCAACCGGAGATGCAGCAGCTGAAGTAACTAGGGCTAGGCCTATGAACGTGAAAAGAGTGAGTTTAATGTTGATGTTGAGTAAAGAGTGTATTGTAAGGAGTGAATGTGAAATGAATGTGCTGTAGTTGCTCATTGAGAAGACATCATGATGGTATTATATAGATCCTCCGATCAACAACTGCCGATATCAGATCTTGAATCCATTACAAACGCATAAACTGGTCAAGTTCCAGACTCATGAGATCCAGGAATAGATATGCCGGCCACCATGGTGGTTAGAGTTTTTGAGGCTATCCCAGCTGAAGTCGTCAGCTTTCACTTGGGATCGACGCTTAGGAGCGCATTTACAGTTTGTAACATAAACCCTGCCTCCAATCTGGTTGGATCGTGAAGATCCTTTCGCAGAATTTGAGTTTCTCCTTAACATCGATCGAAACGCGTCAATCCACTATTCCTATACTGAGGCTATAGCTAGTAAGCAGGTTTCTTCTGAAAACAGTTAGATTCTCGACTAAAATTGATCCTCCTACTTTGATTTGTGCTATTTGTGGCTCAATATGCGATTAATGCACCTGTGGAAGCTTCAGGACTGGAGACCGTGCTTCTAGAAGGTGATGTTCGTTGCCAACCTGTTCTTGAAACACAAGCCTGAATTTGTCGGTCCGACACCAGATGTGCGCCCTACGAACACCCAGTTTCAGCGGTTACACTTGACATATTGGATTACGGCAATTTCCGTAAGTTGATATGCTTTTGAGATAGAAAGGGAAACTCGTAAGACCCTTCCTCTGTGTGGAAAAATTGACTGTGCAGTTTCTCCACCGATAATAAGTCTTGGTCTATGCTCAAAACTCTTTGCCATGACTATGAGGTTACAGATGAGCACTGAATGAAGTCGTGCGCTATTCCCATCAGAACAACTCTGCTTTCAGTCCGAGTAATAACCACTGTTTCTGCTACTCTCGACATCCTTCTCGCCACTCTCACGTTTCGCCTTCTTAATTAGCTTATCTCTCCAAGCCTGAACATCCTTCTGCACGACCCAACCCAACAAGACGATGGTAAGCGGCATAGCGACACACCAATAGACATAGAAAAGAGGCTCGCCAGCTGCAAAATCACCATTCATGGATAGAATAGATGCCGCAACGGTGCAAGGCACAGCAACCGTCGCGATCTTAGCGAGCTGGCCGGAGCTTCTAGCTGTGCGGTTAGCTGCTGCAGCCTGCTCGTTGGCAGCCTTTGTCTGCATGTAAGAATCGTATGCTTGAATTCTTGTGGCGAATGCTTCATCCATTGCTGCTCGCTGGGCGTACATGGTCATGTTACCAGAGATAAGCTCGTCTAGAACCTTCATGTGATCTTGAAGATGGCTCCAGCGCCGTGACTCTTGTGATATTTGGATGCGAAGTCTCTCGATGGTTTGAGAGGCTAGGTAATGAGCATCATCACAGCGAAAAGCCTCGTGGATCCGCCGGACTAGGACTGCCGCTTGTTGCAGAAGCTGACGTGAGTGTCGGAGTTTCTGGTAATCTGCAGCGATAGTTCGACTTCGCTCAATCAGGAGATTGGGGCTTTTGATGTCAAGTGCCTTTTGCGTTTCCACAAGCGATGATGTCCACAAAGTCTGGTTGAGATCCCAGTTGGCAGTAATTTGATCTTCCCATTTCCAAAAGACAAAGTTTCGTATAATGATAGTCGCGGAGAAAGGGTCATCGGTCGTGATGATCTTCTCATTTTCGTATGCCTGGATGGCCACGTCCCATAGTGAGAGTTGATGCGGGTAAATGTGTCGGTTGATTGAACTCTTGGACTCTGATATCACGTAACAATTTGATTCCGATATCGCGATTTGACTCTCGTCAACCTTCTCTAGGCCGTAGGGACTTGGTATCACGGGATTTGGCTCATCTTCCGGAAGCAGGCACCCGTTAGGTACGTCCATTAAAACAAGCGCTAAGATCAAAGTTCTAGTCAGTCTACATAGGTAGTCAGTGCCAGGAAGAGATACGTACCTATCCACCCATCTGGAGTGTATTTCCCCCAGAATGAAATACAAAGCGTCGTGTCAACGAGCGTTGTCTCTGGGGTCAGCACAAACTCACTACCCCGGGGACAGCTGCCACTGTAAGGGCTAAAGCACCAGTTTCCAAACTCATCAGGCATCTGATTCCATATGACCGAAAGCTGCGAGGGAGCTTTGATCTTCCAGTACGTAGAGTCTGTAGAGTCAAAACCTGACGGGTTGATAAGCCTAAGCTGTGTTTCTGTAAGATAGTGGGCTGTCCAGAACTCATGAGGGATACCAAGCTTGACACTCAGAGCTTCAGCTATTCTGGCATCCATGCCTTCCATGAGGATTAAACTTCGCGGAGGATTCTCAGAGGGACTCTTTTCCAATGCCTGTTCAATGTCCAGCCAGAGTTGCTGGGGATCGTTCCTACGGTCCAGACGGGGAGATTCGGACCTGACATTTCCATCGTCGAAATGAAAGACTCGAAGTTGTGATTCCCAGCCATGATCACGATCTTGCCACGGATGCAGGGCGTATGAGTATGATCCCAATCTATCTTCCATATCATCTCGGTATTCACGCATCTTACTGAGAGTTTCTTTAAGTTCAGGGATCTCTGGGATCCCATCTGCCAATCAAGTCAGATCATTTGTTGATTAACGTTTCGAAATTTTTATACCTTCGGCTCCTGCTGGATTCCTTGGTTTCTCAGGGTCAGACATGGTTTACGACAACGATGGGACAGAGGAAATGCAAAGTCTCGCCAAAGATCAAGAATGAGGCCTTGCTACACTTTTACTCGACTGAGACGGAAATACGCGAAGTTGCAAGAGAAAGGAATATTTTCAGCTTTGAAGGAGAGTAAGCAGAGATAAATAAGCGCGGAGGGTCTAAAAACAACAGGGGTGAGACCCCCTGCATTTTGAACTGGGAGCTGAAAAGAAGAGGTTGGACTATCAGATCTGATTGGCCAAAGTGCGAGAATTATTTGTCGAGTTCCACCACTCCAGGAGATAAGATCTCGATGGGAAACAAGGCTGTAGAAAGAACCAGAGCTTATGTTCTGCAATTGTATAGGCAGCTGGTGCAAAGCCTAAACTGGGTTCATGAGAGTGGGTTTCGAGTTGATAGACCTGACAGCTGATTCTTACCCCACTTGCTCTACTCAAAATTACGTTCAGATCATTAATGAACTCGAGATCATCCTATAGAGTAGACCTTAGTAAATCGAAGTATACAAGGTGTCTTAACATCGATTAGCAATATGAAGGATGTAAATCATTGACTGAATGTGGATGTTACCTTCTAAAAGCAGAAGTTAGTTGAAATTTTCAGTCTTGGTTGATATGACTCGTTGGAATATCATAAGCTTTAAGCGTCAATTAACTAATCTTCCTTGGAGAAGTTGATCCGTCGTCCCGTCTTGCCAAATTGAAGAAGTGAGTTTTCCTGTACCTCTGCGCTCTTTTGACACGTTTAAGCTTCTGTCTTGATCATTTTCCATTTGTCAGTAATTGATTTTACTTTAGCACAATATAAGACAGTAGACACTACTATGAGCTCAATGTTGAATCTTAAAAGACCGACGTTGCGTTATGATATTTAAAGCTTATGACATTTCAACGAGTCATATCACAGAAAAGTCCCGGTTAACTTCAGCGTTCCAAAGGCAATAAGCACATTCGTTCAGAAAAAAGAAAGACTGATATTGCAGGTGAAAAGTAAGTACCACTTGAACGGGTTCAGGATTGATGCAAGCCATACCATTTGTTTGTCAGGATTTAAGCTTTCCCGCAAACCCTTCACGGTGTTTTGTTCCCTCAATCTGTCTCGCTGAGCTATTCATAAGCTTTACAACGAGGTCGAATATCTTTCATTTACCATTCATGAGCCCCGGTGGCGAAGTGGTTAGATCTCAAGCTATAAATTGCGGCATCTTTCCCTTCTTGATTTCTTTTTTCAACTCACTTTCCTCTTTCATCGATCTCTCATACAACCTCAACCATGCATCTCCTCAGGTTGTTCATCGCCGCCTTGGCGCCAGCGACTCTCATCAATGGTCTTCCCATTGGAGACAACCGTGAACAAAACGACGTCTCGACCCTCAACGGTACATTCGTGTCACATGTTCCCATCCCCTACCCCTTTGCTCCACAGCCACCGTACCCTCCTGCTCCAACTCCCCAGCCAGACACTGCGCATCACGGACGCCACCACGTCGACGAGCTAATGGAGATAGCTTTGGAACTGGAGGGACTAGAGGAATTAGAGGAGCTGGAGGAACGGAAGACAGACTCAGCACCGCTGCCAAAGAGCGACGAGTACTACCACAAGATCACGTATCAGCAGGGTCAGCGCCAACGTCAGCACCACAAGGGCCACCCCGAGTAACGCCAGCACCAGCGACAGGAGTGTCGAAGTCGATACCACCGGGAGGATATCGACCAGGAGAGCGCCGTCCAGGATTTCCTGAATCATCCTCAACATACACAGGCTGGTATCCTCGGAAAAATGTACCAGCCTGGAAACCTAAATCAGCAAAGCCAAATGATTGGTAACCCCAAGCAGGCTGCGTGGATTGTATTCGGACATCGGAGTGACGTGTGATGGTTCCGATATGGTACAGCTGGGCTGTGTGCGGTAGCCAACGGACATCGATCCTGGCCGACCAAGGAGATTGCCGATAAAGACGACTCGATCGCTCGAGGCACTGTTAACCACCGGGAAACCCTGGAGACTTTGAGGTCTCGGTCATGAGGGTATCAGCCCTCGTCACTGACCAATTACTAGCTAAGATCGTATTTTAGAATGTTATGGATGTTACCTAGGTCTCAGCTAGGTCTTTTGCAAAGCCCTGGGGCTTGCAACAAGGTTTATTGGTCATATTAAAAGTTTTTCAGATAAAAGTTTTTATTAGAAAATAAATTTTCTTTCCTTTTTTAACATTACGTGCGTTCGCAACCTGAAGCTTAAATCGACAGGCGTAACCAAAGAACTTAGCCCTGTCGTGGGTCTCCTTGACACGACCGTAAAGCTGAGACACTGGAAAGTGAGGTTTGACAAGCCTTTACGTGGCGCGTACGAGGTCCATGTAGTTGAAGGAAGCTTGGAAACCAGCGTACTTGACATTATAAACTCCGCCTTTCAAGTCCACCAAATTCATCAAGGCCTTGGCGTGCGAATCAATGAGTAGTCTGCTGCCAAAAACATGAATCCAAGACAGCTCCGCTAATGGCGGATCGAATGCTTTTTTGGTGATGCCATTCCCATCATTCGGAGACATCTCGGGACCACACAGATTGAGGATAGCATAAAGAGTCTGCTCAGGAATCTCTGCGACAGGTTTCGTGAGGTCTTTCGAGATATGCGCAATGGCTTGGTTGTAGTGTAGTAAGCTTTGCTTATCAGTAACCTGCGAGTTTCTCTTGAACGTGAGGTTAACAGCAGCTTGCCACAGACAAGCATGTACTAATGCTGGACCTTGAGCAACAAGAGTGTTGTAATCGAGAGCGAACGGTGGAATATGAAACGCGGCTGACCCGCTCTCGAATCCTGGCCCGAAAGACTGCGTGCAGTAGTGAAGCAGCATTTTGGCGTGCTGATCCACTATCCTGTCTGGGATAACGCAAATGCTGAGTTGTCCAGAAGTAAGCAGAAGCTGTCTGTCATTTCTCTCGGTACTCTTCTCCACCATAGTGGAACCCTTATCGGTCCCATGTAACTCGATGTCGTCTTGGTCTAATGGTAATGTCTTGCCGGCTCTTTTACGACGATGCATGGACTTAGCGAGATGTGACCTGGCACTTGATTGTCGGAGCTCAACCTCGCGGCGGCTGTTGGGCTCTGCTGTTATCGCAGGTAAGAAATGAAAGTAAATTTCTTTCCTAGCGCTGGAGTTGTCGCTTCCATTCATCTTGTTTCATTTGAATCACAGAACTGTCTTAGTTTCATGTGTGTTTCTTGGTTCATCTGCATTGCTTACATCAAGACGGAATTGGGATGAGGGGATCGTCATCGATCGAACCTAAGGGTGATCCTTATAGGTAGTAGTCAAGTACTTATTGAGTGTGAGTTGAGTTGAGATTTGGTGGTCAAGTCTGCTACACTAGAATACAATAAAAAACGTCTTTCATCCCAGACGATCAAAACTCCACCCCTGCATGCCCATTTGTGCTCAATCCAGAGGTCAGACGTTTAACATTTAGTCAATCCTCAAGAGAGGAAAGAAATTCCCGCACCTCAATCCTGCATGGCAAAACGGCTTGGGTAAGTTAGCATAAGCTTAGCATAAGTTTAGGATAAGTTTAGAATACCTTTTGCTGAATTTATTCTGACGCCTCGTATCCAGATTCGACCCATGTCTTCTTGCTCCTCAGGACTCTCTGGCGCCGCCTAGTAGGCGGGATGGAAAAAGCAAAACTTCGAGTCACAGTCACTGAGGTCGACGACTCGGTCTTTCACCTCAATGTCCGCCTCGGGGTGCAAAGGAAGCCCATTCCGGGGTTGGAGGTCGTCAAGGTAGAATGGGCCAATGGCGCTGAGCGGGAAAAGCCAAAATCCAACGGCAGGGGGCTCCTGGCTGTACTCTCGGTACTCCAGCTGTGTATAGGCGGTGGCGCCTCTGCACTCATCTGGTTCGCCGTTGATGCAAACAAAATACGGCTCATAGTTGTGGGTGAGCATGAATTGCTCCTTGGCCTTGTAGATACCTTCGGGAATGTCAAGCACCTGCATCAGGTTGCAGAAGGAATAATACCCACGACGAGGATCCTTGTTTCCGATATGAACGGCTGTTAATTCGTTGTCATACAAACCACCCGATCTATACTGGAAGAAACCTGGATCGTATTCGTCTGTTTCGAGAAGTTTGTCGACGAGGCGAGGCGATGCGTTGATGACACGTAGGTCACTTCCGTACATCAAAAGCTGGGTACATTTGTTGGGTACGAGTCCAACAAATGTGAGGACCTCCAATCGACGAATTGCCTCAATGAAAAGAAGACGCTCGTTGTCAGAGATGGCAAATTCGTGCTCCTCGTGGCGAAGTTCGCAGGAGAGGGCCAAGTTGACGAGGCCAACATTGAGCTTGTCTGCAGCAAAAACCGAATCGGCAAACTTCTCAAAATGCTGAAGTGGCAAGCAGTCCGTTTCGAGATGGACAGTATCGAGTTCCGGGCAAAGGAACAGGGTGCCCAGGCTGCTTCCATCAGGTCCAAGTCGTCGGCATGGGAGCTGCACACGATAGAACTTCTTGGCAGCGTTGCGCGACTCCGATGTTGTGTTTAGAAGCGGATGGTATGTCGCACCCTTCTTAACATAGACGCCGTATGGCTGTCCTTCGACGTCATCGACCAGGAAGTTTACTCGTTCATGATGACAGTTCCAAATTGAGAACTCCCAGTTGTCCTGATTGGCCACGATGACCTTGATGTGTCGATAATTCGAAAGTGCGGACTCCCAGATCTTAAGGCGCATTTCAAGAGGGAGCTGGCGGAACAAGTGGAAGGTATCAGTCGGCTTATCAAGAGGCATGAGGATGCAGTCAGCCAGCTGCTGCTTGCTGTAGGGTACCGAAGTCATGTTTTCCGAACCCGATCCTTGTTCTCGAAGGGAAGCAAAGTTTTACGGCTAGAAGTTCTGCGTTGGAATGCGGGACTTCACACAGTGGCGTTGGTCTTATGTGGGGGGAGGTAATGTTTAGGTAAGGTTAGGCGAAGGTTGCTAAAGTTAGATTAAGTTTCATAAGAAGGGTAGATGAAGGCTGGTGAAAAGAGATGAAAGGTTGAAGAGAGGGAAGCCGGTGAGGGATGGGGAAGGGATATCAACAGTAAGAGGCACTCGCGCATGATGTCTTGACACTGGCACAGTCTTGAGCTAGTGTATGCAAGCGAGTTTCGAGCGTCAGAACTTCAGTCTCCTGCTGAGATTTACAGTAGCACGGCATCACGAAAAGCGGGACCACGGGTGAACGGCAGAAACCGTTTGACTTCAAGTGACTGTGGGAAGCTATTGCTTAGTTCTTGGTCACTTAGAACTGGGACCACTGGAGCATGAATCACGGCGCCATATGCATTGTTCGCGTCAGTTGCCTCTCACACTGTCGGAACTCAAGATGCTGAACAGCGCGTCCAACACAAGTGCGCACTCTATATGAACATCGGATGCATTTGATACGATACGATTGATGAGTTGAGACACGTAGGTTCAGGACACTCCACAAATATCCTCTGTGATCACCTCTGTGATATTTTGGACTTCCCCTGAGCGCGTCATAAGCCTGAACCTATCCACGAACAAAGCCCGAGAATGACTAACCTAGAAAACGGCCCGGGAAGATTAACTTATGAGATTCGAGGAAGAACAAACACCGTTTGTATGGTAGGTCTCTAAGTTCAATAAAAGATATTCTAAAATATCCTAAAATGCCCTAAGTTATCTTGAGTTATCATAAGATATCCTCCTAAAAATATCCTTTAAGATAACGGACTATACGTTCGACTCAACCAATGTACACGCTTCTTATATCCTATTGAAACCAAACTTCAGCCTCCACACGAATGAATTCTCTAGATGACGGGGGCAATACTGACCATGAAATGCATAAATTGAATAGGCACTACGGCATGAAATCCCCCCTGGGGCTAACCCCCCCGGATCAGTCTTTGAAATTTGATCAGAAATACACGAATTCAAGACGACACCATCTGTAACTGTATTTGAAGCACCCTTCTTGATCCCGAGCGCCGTGTACATCCCCATGTGGTCAAGGCGCCGAGTTCTCAGCAGTTGGAGAAGTTCTTCCACCAAGCTCTCTCTGATCGTTTAAAGATGGCTATAAGTTGATGTTAGAGATTCAGAAGGATATCTTGAGCCGTTGAACATATTTTCTTTTCCGCACCTTGAAACTCGGACTGAAGAAGAACTTCAAACTCCCGTCGAACGACACAAGGAGACCCTTGGCCAGAAAGAATAGCGAAGGCGGCAGGCGTGCTGGAGTTAGATAGTCCTGGGTTCACTATACTGGCTAGTTCTTCACGTTTCCCGGATCTATCTTGAAATACGGAGATGCAAATTTCCGTGGTTCTTCAGCATGTGGTCTGTATCCAAGCTTGTAAAGTCTGCGCAGATGGCTAGTAGTGTGTACTTCTCAGGCGTGGTCAGAGGGTAGATAAGGAACGTACCTGGTACTTACCGTCTTAGTCAGCCGAACTCAATCCAGGCTGCGAACACAGGTGATGGATGAAGACATGATATGTTTCATCTGAACAACCTTCAGATGGCTCAAGACAAGTCGACAAGTTAATCAAAGTATTGGAGACATCAAGATGAAATCTATGCAGAAACTAATAATTAAATCTCTCCCCCTTGGACGGGTTCCTCACTAAGCCAGCCCCTGCGAATCCAAGTCTGACAACACCATCGCTCATCTCCCATGCACCATATCTCACAGGCCCAATATCATTAACCTCGTTCACGATTCCTCCAACGTTCTGATTCGGATCAACGTTTCTCATAATATGTGATTCCTGCCCAACAGTTCCAAACGCATTCGCAATCTCGAGCGGGTTAAGACTGACATCTCGGCCGAGCTCCCACCAGCCCCAGAAAATAGGCAGGACAGCGAAAATGCCAACCAGCGAGACTGCAATTGCTATCCACATCTTTTCGTAGTTCGTCACGTATACTAGCGTCGTCGTACCGCTGTCGTACTCGACTTTTTGCTTGTCTGTCGTGTTGTACTTGGCGTACTGGAGACTCGCTCGGAAGCCAATGTCGCGGGTGAGTTCGATGATGTCTTCCATCGGGTTGTCCCATCGATCTGCACATCCCGGGGTTGTGCCGTTCATGGTAAGATATTGGGTTGCCGGTAAACCTGTCGAGCTGACATCGTAGCCAGTAGCGCCCGTAAAGCTCATGAAAGCTTGAGACTCGTAGAGCGATTTTACAATCATGCTGAAACCTCCGAGGATATTTCCTGACCCAGGCATAACCATATCAGCGGGTAACATGTATCTTGGCTCTAGTCAGCAAACGGCTACGTGGTATAGTGAGAGTAGTACATACTTCCTTTCGATAAACTTATCGTCCTTCCACGTTCCTTGAAGCTCGACTGTCTGACCATCCATTCGTACTGGGAACTTGGCAATTCCAGCATGGAGGTCGCACGTCTGTACTTTGATTTTTCCATTGCACTTGTCTGTATCCTTGTATAGTGTCGTGTAACGAAGGAATGTCCCATTGGGCAGTGTGTTGACGCCCCAGTCACTATACTCTGTAACATTGACCTGGAAGAAGTATGCTCCACCCATAGCCCTCTGCAGGCTTGCCCTATCCATGCCAACCGTGAGGTTGAAGTCCCTTGTCGTGTCCGTGCAATTGACGTCGAAACCAAAACCCTCCACTGCAGTCGTACAGTTAGTGCAGGAGGTGTCGAAAACAGCCATCTCGGATCGGCGACTGTAGTTTTGGGCGACGTCACTGAAGTTCTTGGTGAGCAGTGAAGTGGAATGGCTGCGACCAGTCATTATGCATGCGTAGTCCTCGGGAAGCTCCCTCGCGATGTGGAAGTTCACGGTTCCTTGTTGGGCCTGGTAATGATTCGTTGTCGAAGAGGCGCGCTGCATAAGAGGACCGCGTAGGACAGATAGCGTCATGAGAATGGATGCTATCACAATCAGTACCCCTATCATCGTTACAGAATTATATGTAGATCATACCCAGCCCGAGTGTCTTCGACTTCCAGGTGAATAAGTTCATGGCTGCTTGTATGATGCCAGTTGAGGAGCTATAGACAGCTTGTAATTGTTGCAGCTGACTTATATCAGTGATAAACTTCCCTGTAGTGTAGGTCCACTTACCGTTACCGGCTTGCCAGCGGTTCTCCAATACGAAATGGCCGCTCCCTCAGTGAAAGCGCATGCAAGAAATCCCCCTGACAACGCAGACGTCAAAGCTAGCCATACCGTAGGCTGTATCTGCTCATCCCAATGATCAACAGGCACCCCATCGCTATAAACAAGGATCACAACAGCCGCAATAGTCCCCAATAGCGCCAAGAACCACATGCCAAGGCCACGATAGGGGAACCGTATCCAGAAGCCTGGAAGCCAAGGCTGACTGAGTCGGGCATATTGTTCCGCAAATGATGTCGGGAGATTCTCGAGACGATGCCAGGGTGCTTTATCATGGTCGCGGTCGCTATTACTTATAAATTCATCCTTTAATGGCCAAGGTGAGGCCATGTTCTGGGTATTGATTATTATAGGGCCTTAGTACTAGGCGCGGCCGTAAAACTGCCGCATTAAGGATTAAGAAAATTAGAGGTAAAAGGAGCGTGAGATAACAGTCAGTGTTTTAAAAGAACGACAGGAAAAAGACAAGCTTATGCATTAAGAAAGTGAATACTTTTAGAATTAAAGGCTGGAAGGTAGTTAAATAAAAGAAGAAGAAAAACTTCCATTTTATGATCTAAGAGCAGTTAAAACAAAAAACCCTGCAACTCAATGCTACATGAAACAATGGGGTACTTTGCCATCACAAGGCCATTCTAAAAGCCGATCGCTTGCAAACACAGGTCATACAACTTTTTGCCTCCCACTATCGATGACAAGACGATCCTTCCACTCTGGTTTGGACGCTAAAACTGCAGATCTTAATCTTCAATACGAGAATTAGCCTTTTCCAGAACACTTCTCTAACTACAGAGTGCCCTACACTATGCGGTCCTCTCTCCTTCTTTTCAATCAATCAAAGTTATTCCTACGCCTAACTATAGAGGTCAAATCATAACCCCAGCCATGCTCAGAAAACATTCGAGCCAGCTTAAGAGGGTCATCCCTCAACAGGTTCCAAACTCGCTGCCTTCAGAAGGCTTTTCTAGGTGCTTGACCGCTTACCTACCTGTGCATGAAGCTTCATTAGCCCCGCTGCTGTGGAATACCACCTCGTGTTTCTAGCAGTTGTTCCCACAATGATTGTGATCGCCGTTTTTATGAACAGACTCGCATAATTTACATAACTATGTCGTAGCGCAATTTCACCGCCGGTTCTTCTGCGCCCGGTAGTTGTTTGATTGGGAATGTTTACACGTGACAGAGAATATGGATGAAAACTCTCAGATCTTGACTCTAAGTTACATAAATATTTAAGTAGCTTAGTCTAAGCCGAGGGGACTTTTTGCTGAGTTTATTTTGACATCCTCTTTCCTAAACTTAGATGTTCTGCTCCCGAGGACTGTATTTCTTTGATGCGATGAGACACTGAACAAAAAGTAGATTTATTTTGGGTTTGTGAACGGTGAATCTTCTAGATATTCTTAATATGTCAGCTCAATGTTGAGATGGACTCTATTCTTTCTATTTCACTATGCAGTTTGAGGAGTAAAGAAGAGATCGGATTGATTTCGCGTTTGACCATTTCATGAAGTTTGCTTATGGTGCTTTGTGACGGAGACCTAACCGGGACCGAATGCATGGTGTCATCTCTGGGCTCTCATTGGCGGAGCCGTGAGACGCCCCATAGTTTGCCGTTACGTGAAGTCGACAGTGCCGCTCAGGTTAGAGAAAGAATAGTCCAGAGAGCCTTGAAAAAGTCAATGTTACTGGCTTTGACTAGAACCATCTGTCAAAAATTGTACCAAGCATTTTCTCTGAACAAAGCCGTTGTACAACGGGTTCCTTCCCGACCCTCAATGTTCAAGTCTGATATCACCTCTCTGCTCCTGATAACCGAAGCCCTTTCTCACCCAATCACGTCCCCACGATAAGCCAAACCAAAGCCAAGATCGCCAAGTCGCCCAGAAGCTTAACCAAGAAACTGGGCGCAATCAGCAAAACTCCAATTGGTCAAGTTGGTTGCGTGCAATTAAGCCTCGTTTCTGGGCGCCGTCATCCACGGGATGGGAATCAGGGCATTCGAGGCCTTGGCTGCGTAGTGATGCGAAACCCGCATGTGAAGACGGGAGCTCGCCGTGAAATTAAAGTTGCCTTTAGGGTTGAGTTGTTCAACGCTTGGGACTTGGCGTGGCTCGACGCTGACGTACTCTGTTCTTGGTGTTGACTGTTCAATCCCTCTAAATTTCTTTCAATCCCCTTCTGAAAATGATGTGAAGTTGTTCTTGTTCCATTGTTCAGATCTCTTTTGATCAAACTATCTCTACTCAGCCCCTGAAATGGCAGAGTCCAACCCTCACCGAAAATCCATCGTAGCCGACCATCCAATCCGCTCATCCAACAACATCCAATACCTAAGCGACGAGGAAATCTCAGAATTCCTCGACGATCTCGACCACAATAACGATGGCTTCATAAACTACAACGAAGTCGAGCGAAAGCTCGATCAAGAGCACGCCGAGCTAATCCCCAAACCGAGCGCCCACCACGTCATACAACGGGACCATACCCAAGATGACCGTGCGCGCCATCAGTTCCTGCGCAGCATGATGGGCTCCGACGCGGAGAAGATCCCGAGGGATGAGTTTGCCAAGATGGTCAAGGAGTGGAAGATTCCCTCGTTGAAGCAGGCGAAGAAGGAGGAGGATGAGGACAAGAGTTATATTAAGCGGTTGCCTGGTTGGAGACGAATTCGTTCGTACTGGGCTGTGCATGGGCCGGAGATTGTGTTTCTAGGGGTTGTTATTGGGATGCAGTGCGCGTTTGGTATCTGGCAATTGGTCAAGTACCAGACCACGCCTGGATATCGTAAAGCCTTCGGTTGGGGTGTCGTCATGGCCAAAACCTGCGCTGGTGCCTTGTATCCGACGTTCTTCTTCCTGATTCTCAGCATGTCGCGATACTTTTCGACATGGCTGCGAAGATCCTATCACATCTCACGATTCTTCAACTGGGATTTATCGCAGGAGTTCCATATTCGAATCTCTTGCGTTGCGATCCTGCTGGCGACGCTGCATGCCATTGGCCACTTAACGGGTTCATTTGTGCACGGCAGCGATCCCAAGAATGAAGACGCTGTCGCAGAGGCTCTTGGTCCAGACATGGTACCCCGCCCGTACATTGACTACGTTCGTTCGCTACCAGGTTTCACTGGAATTACTGCCCTCGGCCTCTTCTACATCCTGTCACTTCTCAGCATTCCTCAAGTCCGAAAATGGAACTATGAGATCTTCCAGCTCGGCCATCTACTCATGTTCCCCATTATTGGTCTGATGATGGCTCATGGAACAGCAGCGCTGCTCCAGTGGCCCATGTTCGGATACTTTCTCGCCTTCCCAACCCTTCTCGTCCTAGTTGAGCGCGCCGTCCGTGTCTGCCTTGGATTTCATCGTATCAAAGCCACCATGAAAGTTCTTGACAAGGAAACCGTTGAGATCACCGCCGTCATCCCCAGCGAGCGACTCTGGAAATACAAGGCTGGCCAGTACATATTCCTTCAAGTTCCCAAGATCAGCTTCTTCCAGTGGCACCCGTTCACCGTCTCTTTCTGTCGTGGTAACAAGATGATGCTTCACATCAAGACGGACGGCAACTGGACTGCGAAGCTTCGCGAGCTTGGTGGTGAGTCTGGGGAGTCTGAGATTGAGGTCGGCATCAATGGACCCTTTGGTGCACCCGCTCAAAGGTTCTACGACTTTAACCACTCAATCATTATTGGCGCTGGTATCGGAGTAACTCCATTCTCTGGTATCTTGGCTGATCTGCAGTACAACGACGATCTCGATCACGGTGGTCCGAACCACGAAGTTGACCATCCTCGCCACGACTCTGATGTCACTGCTATTTCTCCAGAGTGCAACGGTTCACCCTCAATCACTAGCACCGATGCTGAGAACAGTGACAACGTCCCTGAATCCCCAACTCGGGAAGGGAGTGTTGGTCGCGACCTCATCAACAAAGAGAAGCAGCCCCAAACTGACCGCGCCGCCACTTTTGCAGATGACTATAGACGCGTTGACTTCCACTGGATGGTGCGAGAGCGAAACTACCTCCTCTGGCTTTCTGATCTTCTCAACGACGTATCAATGAGCCAAGACTGGCATCGCGAGCACGAAGTCCACCCTCATCTCGACATCCGCATCAATACCCACGTCACAGCAAAACGCAAGAAGCTCACCACCCACGTATACCGCTGGCTACTAGAGATGCATCGTACAGACGAACACCCAGCATCTCCCCTCACCGGTCTTCTCAACCCGACGCACTTCGGAAGACCTGACTTCGACCAGATCCTGGATGAGCATTATGAGGAAATGCTCAAGTTTAGGGCCAGCAAAAGGAACAATAGATGTGATAAAGAGGACGAGAACTATCAAGAGCACGAGGAACTCAAGGTTGGAGTATTTTACTGTGGTGCGCCTGTTGTTGGGGAGATCTTGGCGGATAAGTGTCGCGAGCTTACATTGAGAGGCTGGCAGGATGGTAGTAAGCTGGAGTACCATTTCATGATCGAGGTGTTTGGTTAGATACAATTTTGTAATATGCATGAGTACACGAATAAGACGGACTTTTCTTGATGAATACAATCATGGCTTCGAATTCGGGATCACAGAAACCTGCAGGATAAGCAAAATGGGTAGAATAATACATGAATTCGTGATAGTTTAAAACCTTCACTACCTATCCAATTCTATTCAAGCAGCCTTTGAAGAACGTAAACAGATCAGCGACCTGGGACAGGCTCAGGACGTGTGCAGTATCTGGGGCGGTATTAGTATGAGTTAAGATTTGGAACATCGAAAACTCACATAAGTCTGGCCGAACAACGACAATGGCGCCTTGTTCCGCACCAATACCATATTTAGAAAAGGCTTGACCACAGCCCAACATATATGGGTTTGTGTCGTCAACAAAGACACGGTGAACATCTATCAAAGTCTTGTGAGCAAATTGCATGTTATCGTCACACAGTTTCCTTACTTCGCAGATTGTATGGACCTGTATGAGGGAAGAAAACTTCCGGTAGTTGGTCGATCTCGATGGTCTTTCGCTGCGCCTTGATGAGAAGGGTATGGCTGAACACTTTATCCGCAGGCTCTCCAGTAGGAGTGAACATCTTGCTAAGGTTACCAAGCTCTCTGGCGACCTGGAGAATTGTTAGTTGCCGAAGGCACTGTAATGCTGGGAAGCTTACCTCATGCAATCCCTTTCTAGCGAAATCTCCTGAACAAAAGGTGACAATATGCCACCGCCCATCTGCAGCAAGATTCTTGTTTAACTGCATTGGCTTTGTATCAGAAAGTTTCACAACAGGTGCGCTTGGGAACCTCATCCCGACCGTTAATCCCGACGCAATGCTGGTATCGCTTTCATCCAAAGATGTCAAAATGGAAGGCTTGTACTTGGTAGCCATACCAGCCGTATATCTTCCTGTTTCCACAAACTTATCGTGAAAATCCTTTGCCGTGATACCGTTGGCTTTTCGGTGTTCGGATGAGAATAGCTTGCTGAACGAGCGATCGAAGTCGATGAGTTGTTGAGCTGTCTGCTGTCTCTCGAGAACATATGTCTCTAGCACTGAAGGTGGTGCTCGGCCGGTGAGAACATGGGCCATCTTCCATCCGATGTTGAAGCCATCCTGCAGACTGACGTTCATACCCTGCCCAGCCTTGGGCGAGTGAGTGTGACACGCATCACCCGTCAGAAAGATACGATGATCTTTCGTGAAGTGATCCGCGAGACGCTGGCCAATGACATAGGCAGACCACCAGACCGTTCGCGCGATGTCGATATCGAAAGGGTGAAAGATTCGCTTGACCTTGTTGATAAGGTCCTGCTCGGTGACGTCATGAGCCGAGGTTCCGGGAAGTTCGATGTAGAAGCGTACAAGTTCGTCGCCCTCGCGAGGAATGATCATGAGGTTTCCGTCATTTTTGCTCTGAAGCATGGTCTTTTTGCGGATGTCGGGGAAGTTGGTGATGGGGTAGATGTCCATGACGCCCCAGACAGAGTCGCTTGAGTCGCCGACCATTTTGAAGCCAAGAGATTTGCGGACAGTGCTGTGAGCGCCATCGCAACCCTGATCGCCTTCTATTAGATGAAGAGCTGAGTAAGTTGATGGTGAGAACTTACAATGGCGTATTTTGCACGGTACTTGTAAGGTTCTCCGTTGCGCATGGTGACAACCTCAACGGGGTACTCCTCATCATCAACAATCCTCACACTCTCAACCTGAGAATTGTACAAGACCCCACTCGTCCCATTACCCCTCAGCCTGATAATCTCCTGCAGCATCAAATCATTAATTCTCGCCTGGTTAAGGATAACATGCGGTTGGTGACTCAGTCCCTCCTCTGTATCATAAGCAAGATCTTTTCGCACAAGCCTTTCATTATCATCAGGTGACCAAAAGGCTACCTCCATGACATGATACGCCTCTTCCAAAAGACGCTCCGAAATACCCAAGTTCTCAAAGATCTCGACAGTACGACACTGAACACCGTCTGCTTGGCCGATCTCGAGAGGGCCTGGGCGACGTTCAAGGATATTGAAGTCAATGTTGAAGCGGGCGAGCCAAATTGCTGCTGTGAGGCCAGCGGAACCGCCGCCGCAGATGATGACTTGGACTTTTTTGGCCTCCATTGCTGATTGATAATTTTTGATGTTATTCCATGGTCTCGTTCATTCATTATATCTTCATGGCGTTTACTGATCTGTTGGTGGACGGTAGTTGGTGTAGGTTCAAGAAAGTGGAGCTTCCATTGGATTTCTACGGCAGATCTTATCGGCATCCGAGTTCCACGGAACCAGCGGAGGAGGGAAATAAGCTCGGATCTTAGCTACGGTAGCCACCGATATTATTGCCAGGGTTGGTATGGGGTAACCAAACAGACTGCGAAATCGCAATTTTGACACCAACGGGTGGCAACCGATATCTGGATCACAAAGACTCTGGCGATGTTTTTGTTTTGGTGACTATTATTTGAGCTTTATTTTAGGTTACAAGTGGCTATCGAATTGCAAACAGGGAAGATGCATTGGATTCTTTCCGATCCGACGGTCGATACAGGTTGATGTTGCGAAGCTCCGGCCGATCTAGGAAAGTCAGTCACAAGATGGAACTTGTCAAGTCTAGCGACAAAATGACAGACAATCATATCGGCAAGAGCTGTCAAATATGCTGAAAGAAGTTGTCTACTATCCCTTTCTCCTAAGAGTACACCGTCTCCACGAGTGTCGTCCCTCTTCCCCGGTCGGATACAAGAAAGAACAATGACGGACTGGGCGTTGTAGTCTGCAGAGCCGCAGATTTGGAGAATCGTGACGTGTTGAAGAGGCTGCTGACGGTGCTTATATGTGTCTCACGATTAAGTCATCCCGCCAACTTGTATTTCTGAACGACAATTCGATTCGGTAGGCTTAATCGTTTGAAGATAGTGCGGAGTCTGCAAGCAAGAAGCTCCCAATAAAATTGATAGCAACACGAGACTCTCGGTCGGCCGGGGTTCGGAAGCAGTAACAGTAGTCCTGATGGTCGAGCGAACAAGTCGGAGGCTCTTGATAGAAGTTAGTGGTTGAGCTATGGAGTAGGACTTGACATGAAGAGAACGTACAATAGTCCGAGTCGGAGCCGATCCAGACGATGAGGGTGTTGGCGAAAAAAGGAGGACTTGCTGTTCATAATTATGCTGCAAGTTGAGGCTTGGTTGACCATTCTGATGTTACGCGTGGAACAGCGGAACATTGACAGGTGGTTGGCTTTCCCAAATGGAACGAGTCAGCGTGTTCTGTAGTGTTCTAAGGAGTGTCTGGGCCCACGAAGGAACAATGAATTTGTTCAAAGTCAGATTCAAGCTTTGACTGGAGATTAGAACTTCACATACAGTTCGCGGCAAGGTCAAGTAGTCGAAGATAGGAAGCTGTGATGGGGAAATGGAGAAACTCCTGACCAGAATGCAGCTCCTGGTCAGAATAGGTTCTCCCAGGAGTTTTGTGGGTACGTAACCCCTGTTTCCCCTTCGCTGCGAAGTCCCACACAAGTTCCAAGCAGCTCTACCAAAGCTACGCCCATGAGTATGAACGCCCTGAAGCCTCCAGGCTCAGTGGTACCCCTTTGCATCACCGAGCTGGTTCATTGGAAGCTTCTTTTCCCCAAGGCCGCCCGGCAGACCACTGGATCACGCCCGTCGCTTTGGTAACCCCAGCTATTAGCGTATCTCAGCATTTCCATCGCCACTTGTGTACTTCATCTCAAGTGGATCCCTCTTGCAGCCTGGGCTGCTGCCACTGCGTCGATCAACGCACCAGGAGGGTCCCTTCCGCAACTACAACTGCGATTACCACTGGGCCCAGATCGCTGCCATTGGCAAGGTCAAGCATCGACTGCATGGTGCTTTGACCTGTAGGATAGTTCAGCCGCAATGCGTCATTGGTCCTCGGTGTGTTGTCTACGTTCAGGGCATGCATTGCACATTGTGGACAAAATCAGGGTGGGTGGGACGACTGTTCAATGGATCTCACACTGCATCCAGGCAACTGCTGAAGGCAGCTCTGATGCCTGGCAGGTACTTCAAGGCTGAAAACTTCATGAAAGAAACTTGAAGCCTCAAGAAGGATCTACGCAATTCCTGGAGGTCAATGGTCTTGATGAGACTGTTCTTGGCCAGTGGAAAGCTGGAAGATGGCGAGATGCAGTGGGCTTTAGAGAATGAAGTGAGTCACATTAGAAGCAGTAGCTGGGAGTAGTTTGGATCCTCTAAAGGGATCTGACTGTTAAGTACCCTCGTATGATTCATACCCCTATACCATTCTAGTGTGTTCCCATGAATATTCGACGGCTCAAACTCTCGTTGGAGTCACGGACAATCGGCTCAGGCCAATATTGTAGGATACAAATGTCATCTCGAAAAGCACAAGAACACCAGACACGTTCTAGTCCTGGGGCAGTTTGCAACACTTTGAGCATTGCTCCTCGGATCTATTGCCTGTGAAGTGAGGCTGGGGTAGGCTTTCCGTAAACCACGGATTCTTACAATTGTTGACACTACACGCATGCCCCTTGTTATACCACCTTTACTCAACTTCATAAGATACGTAAAACTGCATATGTCGTGAAAGCTCGGGGGGAAGCTTGTATGAAGGGGAAAAGCTATCATGCACTCTTACTACTCGTGCTGGCTACCTCAAACTCGAACTTGATGCATATCATGGAATGAACAGCCTTCTCCAGGGCCGACTGCCGTTGTGCATACGTTGTACCACTGGCAACACCGTTTTACGTAGTGCATAGGGAGATATGCTACCTGGCCATGGTAGGTTACGGGAAGCGACCTTGTGTACTGCGAGCTTGAAACACTGTCAGATGGATGGTGGAGTCACAGCAGCAGCGCACGCACAGTCCCGCTATCCGTATAAATTTCGCGTTTCTCCCTCAAATTCTTCCTCCCTCAACCTCTTCCTCCACTCCAACACTCTTCATCCATCAATACACTTCCTCTCATCCAACCTTTTTCTTTGCACACTCTTCCTCTATCAATACACTTCCTCCATCAACAAAATTCCTTCACCAGTGGTCCCTTCCATCGTGCAGACCTTCTATCCTAGAGTTTCGGGCACGACGCACCGATCTTGTCGAGCACCCCAAGCAACTCTGGGCCGCTGGTGCCGTCTCGACGAGAAGACATTACGTCAGATTTCTCATTGTCTTCTCCCGCCCCCAACGCTTCCTATCTCTACTGCCCTATCATACTCACGTGTCGAGTTCCGCTCCTGCCTCCCCTGGCGTCTCACTCTGTATCTTGTTCAGACTGAGTCGGCGCCCTCTGTTGAGGCATAGGGTCTCATCACTACCAGGCATACGCCCACGACAGCCTCCGATATCAGTTACGTGTTGTGCTAACTCACTCCTCAACAGTCTTCCGAAGTGAGAAACAATGAGCTCTAAGGCCAGTGAGAAGACCGACATGGCTGCCGAGAAGCCCTCCAAGAACGCAGGGGAGATGCTCTCCAAGGAGTCTGTCGAGAAGCCTGACATGACGGGCCAAGTGACCAAGACTCTTGGAACTGAGCCGGCTCAGCCCAGAACTAAGGAAGTAAACGGACGGCGTTTTACTTTTCGCTTGTTCGATAGCAATGGCTTCATGCTTCCCACAGATAAGCATTGGACCGACGAAGACGGGAACACTGAGGCGTGGTGGGAAAAGAAGTCGCTTCTACGTGATTGGATCTATGGTCGCATGTCTCCCGAAGAATTCGATGCCCATTTCCCTTATTACAGTATGTTCAACGCGTCAAGAATCTAGTGACTTCCCTTGCTGATTAGCTATAGTGGGACCTCCCAAAGAATGGTATAGGATCACAAAAGTAGCGCATGCGATGCCGCAGGAAGAAAAAGAACCTTCTGGGTTCAAGGAAAGCGATGAGCTCTGCACTCAGCGTTATGCTAAGTACTACGGTGATGGTAGTGGTCTCCCGCTTCGACCGGGTATGGGCCCTATGACCGACGAGCAGAAACAAGAGTCATGGAAAGAGACGTTGCTTCTGCGTGATTGGGTCGATGGCCGCATGTCCTCCGAAGAATTCGATGCCCACTTCCCTAATTACGGTAAGTTCCACAAGTCAAGAACCTCGGAACCTGATTCTTGCTAACCGTTCACAGATGGCCCGAAAGATTGTTATAGAAATACGAAAGAGGAGGCATCTGATGTCCGATCTTCACATCCTGGTAAGTCCATCCCTACAAGGGTCCCGGAAACCTCATCCTAACCACCTACAGATGAATCCGATGAAGATTGGACCGCATACGATCTCGATCGTATGGCGCAGGATGACACTGAGGAGATGCTGTATGATGAATACTATGCTTGCCTCCATGGGGATGATGGTGACCTTCCGCTTCAATCCAACATCGGACCCTCTACAACTGAGGAAGTTTTCGAGGAAGAGCCGATGAAGGAGGATGACGAAGAAAAGCCCCGATACGCCCAGCGCTACGGTGATGGCAGCGGCCTCCCACTTCGGCCCGGTATGGGACCCCCGATGACTGAGGAAGAGTTCCAGGAGTCATTCAAGAAGTTACAAGAGCAATTTGAGGTTGTCTGGAACATGACCGATGAGGAGTTTCATGCTCAGTATCCAGAAAACGGTAAGTTTGGGGATCTCAATACTTTTGAATACTTTACTGACTGCCTTTAGAGGCTATAAAGGATCAACAATTCGCTGAAGGAGAAGCCGAAGAGCTGTTGGAGCGGGAGGATCCAGACAAGCCTCGCTATGCCTCCTATTATGGAGATGGCAGTGGACTTCCCCTCCGACCTGGTATGGGCCTCCCTTTGACTGAGGAAGAGCAAGAGGAGTCGTTGAAGAAGTGGCGAGCTGAAGCGCGCGAGATTTTCAACATGTCCACGAAGAAGTTCAATGCTGATTCTCCGGAACACGGTAAGTTTTCCAATCGACTTTCTTCAAGCTAACACTCTGCTAATTGCTGACAGAGGGCAATTTGGAATGGCTTTGTACCGAGGAGGAAGGGTTGCGATTGATGGAGGAATATGAGGAAGCTCATGCCCGCAGAAGAGAAGAAATGATTCGTAAATGGAAGGAGTCCAGAAAAGCACGTCCTGAAGACCAACTGTAACTTGTCATAGTTCCAGGAGAGATGGGCTGCGGGCGGGAAAAGCAGAACTTGATTTCAATGACCTGTACGCCGTACTGTTAGTATGCGAGGGTTGTTGAACGGTCTGGGGAGAAAGGCATAGTTGATTTCAATGACCTGTACGCCGTACTCTTAGTATGCGAGGGTTATACAGCTGTCGGGGGAGAAAGACAAAGTGTAAAGACTTAAGTGGTTAATGTATCTAGTCTAAGATAGTCAAAAAGCTTTCTTCCCCATTCCATGTATCTCCATAACGTTATTGCTATCTGACAAAAGTAGAATCATATTGGACTTCCCCCAAATTTGCCTTAGGTCACTGACAAAAGTAGAATCATATTGGACTTCCCCCAAATTTGCCTTAGGTCATCAAGCTCTTGTACTTGATATGCATTTGCTAAAATCACCTTTCATTCACCAAAGGATTATCTGCTTACCCAAAGTTTGACGAAGAACTAATTCAGAGTGAAATCATGCTAACTCCTGGCAGAGGATTTCTTCTTTACCAAATAGGAGAGGATGTCGGAGGGAGGGAGGTAACGAAGGTGAGACCTGAGCCAAAAGCAGCATCCTCTTTCGCGAGGGCCCGCTGTTCATTGATAACCTCACGCTCGGAGAGTTCACGTTGAGCTCGACACAGGATCTATTTTGATATTCACATGTCAGTAAGAGCACTGGGGAACAGGCTGAGATTACGACGGCCGGGAGGCCATGGGTATTTGCCGGAACTCACATGGATTGTGGTGATGGACCAACTCACCCGAATCTTGCGACGGCGGCAGGTGGAGCAGCCACCAGAGGGCTTCCCGCAATATACCATGATCGCTTGTATAAAAGAGGCAAGACGCACGGCCTCGTGATCAGAAGTAACGAAGGTGAGACCTGAGCCAAAAGCATAACAAGAAGCAATTAGAAGCTGCTCTTGAGCATAAACTTGAGCTAAATCTAGCGAGACAAGGGATGGCCCGAGAAAGATGGAAACTACACTTTCACGGAATAAGAGGAAGCCTAAACCTTGTTTTGACAAAATAACGCCTAAGCTCCATGTCTTTTAATTTTCATCCAATACCCAGGTACAAAGGTACATCATCCTTGTTAAGCTAAGCCAGTATCAAATCCAATGGGGACCCTAACCCATTTCAAGAACTGGATAGCCATACCTTTGGACCAAAGCGTCCCAGATACAATCGTGAACACTGTCGCAATCATCGTGCTCCCATTGTTCACTGGAACCAAACTCCTCGACAAATCTTGCCATCTGGTTCTGACACTGCTTATTGGTGGCCACAGTTCCAGTTTTATCCTGATGGCCAGCAATGCCCTCCTTCCAGACAATACGCCATATGTTCTCTTTATCGTTTTCTTTCATGGCCTTCAAGCTCGCTGCCATGACGAGATACCGTGAGAAAACGTCGTTACCAGTACCCTTATCGTCCCCTTCAAGGTGCCATTTCATGAACCCCCCGAAGAAACGGCAGCCGGATCTGGTGGTGAACCTAAAGAGTATTAGCAAGATAACGGGCTTGGGGAAATAGGATAAGTCTTGCCTAAAGTAAGTAACTATCTTGGTAGTCTCGGCGACTTGTCTCAGAGTAGAAGCCAGGCCCTCTTCAAAAGGAATATACCTCATCACTTATTGTTGTAACAAGCTCGCAAGTCTTTCGGACCCATCACAGGAGACAGTAAACTTAGACTAAGCTTGTCTAAATTCGCAGTCTCTCGTGATGAGTGCAGACCTAAAAGTAAATTGGGGAATTTTTGGCAGTGCTTACCTGTGCTCCATTTGTGACCACTACTGAGCCATCGAATTGCCAAACGAATCTTCTGTGTTTATAGCGCCACTCTTCCCCCGGTGCCTTGGCCACGGCACCATCACGACTGCTGGAGTCAATAATAGTGTAGGTGTTCAGGCACCTGCAGATCTTGTGGTTTCCCACATCATACATTTGAAAGTTGTAGACGCCGGGGTTCTGAGAGTCTAAAGCAGTTGCTGTACGAATGGCCAGTCCTGTGCAAGTACCGGTTGTTGATAATCTGCTAACTCCGTAATGTCTGACAATGTTCGCATATGTCGTAGGGTCGTTGGTTCCTAGCGTTCCAATGGGAGATGCAACAAAGTCCTAAAAGCGCAGCCCAAGGAACGCTAGCATACGATCAATCATGTTCGTTGATGTGAAGGCGGTGTCACCATGCGCATGCGTGTAAGCGCGGGTGGCAACCGGATCGATCACCAATTGAGATGCCATGTCGGGTGAATGTCTCGGTTCCAGAAGAAAACAATGGTAGTAAGAACAAGCTTTTAGGAACCAAAGACAATCTCGGAACAATATAAAAGAAAAGGAAACAATATCAACTTTATGCTGAAGGATGACAGGGTAGATGATGGGAGATGTTGGCGCTTTAGACGATTGGCGTCTGCAGAATGTTTAGTGAAAGACCACGGTGGAGGATGGGAAGGAAATCACCAAAGGAGATGCGTACGTAAAGGAGTCCTCAGGGTTGATGTTACAGAGGACAAATGCAGCGAAACAGGCGTCAAGCGAGATACCAGTCAGTGGTGGTATCGACTGAGATAATCCAAGGTCGTTGCGATGATGCGATGGAGAAGTTTGAGGAGACTTGGGGACACTCACTACTGCTTTTGCATCCTGAGTGTGGGGCATCCTACAATCGGGTCAACATCAGTTCTTCTCGAACTGCCAGTGGCAGACTGGGAGCTTGCCATATGATAGGCCAGAACCTGTTTGCTCCAGCGTCAGTCACGTCATCCTTCTCGCTTCTGTCGCGTCTGGCCGGTCTGAAGTTGGGTCTAGCGCTTGGACTGGTGTCACACACCGGAGTTCTAAGTATATGATACGCTCTACAAGTCTGCTGCGCCCATTCAATTCTGTCTCGTCGTCACAGCGACCGCCGGGCAGCAGTCACGTCTACTGGGGCGCGGGTCTTCCAAGTCATCCTAAGTCAGTCTAAGTTATCCTAAGTTTTCCTAAATTATCCTAAATTATCCTGAATTATCCTAAACTATCCTAAACTTGTCTAAAACCTTTGGTGCTTTGGGATCATCCAAATGCGCTGCTCGGTGGTCGAGATCGTGCCCAGCTCTTTCACGTGATGGCTGGAAATTCGCTAGCGTTCAAGAAACCCACCAAACTAAAGTGGCATGGATGTGTCGTGTCGACGAGTAGCATTACATGGCAAGAGACATCTGTACCTTGGATGGGTTAGGGCAGATCGACGTGAGTTGTCAAGCGAGAGCCGCATCTGTCTTGATGGCGGCCGATGTAACTTGGCCACCCGGGATCATGTCACTGTGTATCCTTGCGTAACATCATCAGTGCATCATGTTTATTTTATTTCTCGGGTTCGGTTCGACTTCGGCTCGTATTCGAAAGGGCTGGTGTTGCGGTCACGGTGTTACCTTCGTTGTGCTTGGCAACTCGGTGTAGGTTGACAGGCTGGCGATAGCTTCGTCTCGGTGGGTTTCGATCGGAGGGAGGGAAATGTTCCCTTCACTGGTCAGTGCACACGTGTCTTGTCGATCGTCATCGCGGTCGTAGTCGTAGTTGTAGTCATGGTCAAGCTTTCGCTTGATGTCGATTCTCTGCCCACAAGACTGTTGACTGTAGTCCGACAACTGAAGCGTCGTTTCAGAGCAGATCCAGACGTCAAAGGCGGAATTCGGTGGCGAAAGCGCTACTCGTTGTTCTCCAAGCCGGCGTGCTTCGTTGTCAGCACGCACGTCATCGACATCGGTCTCGTAGCTGTCCCTGTGTCGATTAGCGATTTGACTGCCATTTCTCACCTTTCATCCACCCGGTTTTGATCGCAGCGGACGGGCGAAGATTCCCGCGTCTTTCGATGCCATACTTTTCGTGATTTTGTGATGGAAATGTCAAATGAAAAAGAGCTGGGTACATCAAAGATCAGGCTGTGACATTGCAGCGCGGGGAATCATGATCCCTACCGCCACGTACCTTGTCCTACCCCGAGCTGACCACAGTGACTGCACCTTGAGATTAGCAATCAATATTACTGAAACGTATTGGAAAACCAGGGCCACTTGGTGATACTGAGCCAAATGAAATCATTCCGTACAGTGAGGTCTCAGCGTAACATTCCCCAAAACATCAAACATTATCGTCATTCACCTGTGACCCCATCTCCTCCAAGCAACTCCTCCAGACCGCGACATCACTATACGACGACTCCTGCGCTTGGAGTTGTTCCTTTCACAGCATCCGACAAAGCAAAGTTGCACCATGGACCTCCTTGCCCCGTCCGCCTTCCCCTCAGCCGAAGTGCGAAAGAGGTCAGCCTCGTCCACTGCACCGCCGACCCCAGTTCTGGCCGCCGCCCTCGATCCCGAACGACGATGTCTTCTTGACGCTTCTTTCCTCAAAAGCCTCGCAGTTGTCTCTGTGGCGAGACTTCCCCGTTGAACACTACAACAGGAACCATCGGCGACACTCTGCGTCAACGATGAGAGCCTGACCACAAAATCCCTCAGCACTTGGGAAAGCTTCACATAGTGAAATCTGCCGTAGACCTCAAGCGCCCCTGTTCAATTGTCCTGGAACTCTGTCTCTTCACCATTTCATTCTGATCAGGTCCTTTGTGAGCCCCTTTTCATCTCCCTTGTCTACTGTTCGATTCCCTTCGGTGATTGAACCGCTCTCCTTGTTTGCACTGCGTCAGCCCGTCCTTCCTTTCTTGCCCGCCTGTAACATCGTCGTGGCTGCCTGCTGACCCAAATGCCACGCTGTGGTCGCTTCTCAAGGGACCCTCCTTCGATCGAACGATTCCTCGCCTTTGACATTGTCTTCGTCCCCTTCCCATTACCCACAGTCGCCGAAGGCTTCAACTCGTACCGCCAGAAACCCGACCCCTCGTTGCTCTCAAGCCAGCGCTCTTCGGCATCATTACAAGGCTGTCTGGCGTCTCAACATCGACGCTGGCCGAGCCGACATGTCTTTGGAAGCGGCGCGTTTCGCGTTTCTTCCGTTGATGGCCAGTCGGTTCTTGATGGGAGTTCCGCCGGTCGTGCTCAGGTCGCGGTGAAGTCATACCCATCAACAGGTACCGCAGAACCGAACGAGTACCTTACGAGATCTTGGCGAAAGCCATGCCATCCACAGAAGCGACGGGTGTCGATACAAATACCGCCAGACTTACGCAGTCTTTGATCTTGTGTTGGACTTCCGTTCCGTGCCTGCGTTGAAGTTCAACAACGTCCAAGACCAAAGAAGTTTCTCGGACTCCTTCTTTGCTTCGTTCCGACAACCAATGAATGAGGCAATTCGCGACCGCCAATATTGCTCAGCCTCTTGGAAGTTTTTGCAGTTTGCCGATACTTGCCAACTTCCGAGAAAATTTCGCTGTCACTGTCCTAGCGCGCGTTGGTGAAAACGCAATGCTGTCGAGGGTCAGTTGGGTCTCGACACAACCATCGTGAACCTTTTTTGTCATTGTGGCGGATCCATCCATTATGCTCAGAAGAACTGTCCCGCTGTAGCTGTACTTGAAGCGGTCTGCAAAGCTTGGGCTTCCAGGTACAACTGCCGTTGTCGACTCGCTCATTGCAGTGTCCGAAGAGCTCTGCCGAAAGGTCACGGCACGCACGATGCTTCAAACGCTGTAGCGATGTGAGTAACCTGTTCCGTAACCCTTGGACCACTGCCACTCGACTTACCGTCGGAGATGACGAAGTCTCGCCCGACCACGACGAAAGGCAAGTCACTCCACTCACAGTTCCTCTTCGTTGATCCGGCGTGTTCTTTTGCGATCACCAGAAATTAAGGGCCCGTCGGTACAGGAATGCGACCGAAAGTACATCAACCAACGTCTCGCAGCCATAGCCTACAACATGTCTTGGTCATAAAGAAGGCATCATAGTTATGACCATGCAGCGAAATTGTCAATACTCGGGCCGACTTTGTTGTCGCCCCCAGTCAAGCCAATGCCATCGGGCCGTGTTTCGGACGACACTAAGAACGATCCCGACCTGGAACCTATTCTCCACATCCCGAACCCTACACGAGATATAAAGTGTGGAATTTGATATTACTTGATCTGAAATGCTCTAGGAAGCATCTCAACCTCAAAGAAGAAGCATCCAACCAAACGTCATGTCCTCAAACTCCGACCCCCCGAAAGCGCTTCCCTCCGTCCACCGCTTCATCACAACCCACGACTCGAGCGGCAAATCATGTTACTCCGCAGACCTCGATGAGCCATTGAACTTCTGGAAGGTCAGTGCAGGCGAGGGAAACTCTGCCGACTTTGAGCTCGGCTACGTCACCGAAGGACTACCCATACCACTCGCAAACGACAAAGATCTTTCAACGTTCAAGGAGGCTTATGCCAACAAACAGAAGTCGGGATTGGTAAAGCATGGTGGTACCATCTTGCGGTACTGTGACATCCCTCCAGGCTCAAAGTCTCAGATGCATCGTACCGTCAGTCTGGACTACGGCATTCTTATCAATGGCGAGCTGGAGTGTTTGTTGGACTCAGGGGAGACTCGGACTATCCACCCGGGGGATATTGTGATCCAGAGAGGTACAAATCACCAGTGGTTCAACAAGACTGAGCAGTGGGCTAGGATCGTATTCATCTTGTTCCATGCGACGCCAGTCGAGATCAATGGCCGTGCATTGGGTGAAGACCAAGGAGGAATGGAGCTGCCAGATTCGCATTAGTTTCCTCTCAACAACGCGCAAAATACAGAGATATATTTCTGAGCCCCGATCATGCTCCGAGCTATAGATATGTATAGACAACTATCTTAAGGGAGCATTATGAGTATCTGCTGTCTGACTCAGCGAAAGACCCGTGCACGTCCCCGCGCATTGCAGCAACCCTACTGACACGATGGATTACCCTTGAAGTGCCTAACTCCATGAGCGTACCATGCTTTTGGATTCATGGCGTCGACTACCAGGGATAAGAAGTAGCACTGCTGTATCACGGAGCCATAACCGACTTGGTTTACACCCGGTGACTCGTGGCCTGTGGAACGGTTGTTTGAGAGGCAGTGACCACACCTATCAGCAAGCATTGATCTTTATGAACCGGACCAATAGCCCACTGGGAACCTTGAAAAGTTGCATTAGATCATTGGTTACCACCATCCTTACTGGCCAAACAGCTCTTCCTTGCCCCCTATTGGGAGCAAGAAAACCTCAGACTTAAAAGGAGGATACTAAAATAAACTTTGTAACAAGTCTCCTAAGTTCAAATAAGCTTGGTCTAGATTAGCTAAATCTTTTTATCACTTAGGGTCAAGGTCTTGAAGTTTTCTTGCCTCCCCTAGCCCCCAACACGCAACCATATTGGGTGGAAGTCTGAAGCAGCTCAAGTTTCCGGCGAATACGTTTTGAATGAGAAGAATCTCGGTCCCGAGACCAAGGCTGCTTTTGCGAAGTATTTGGGTAAGATAGATGTGCCCCATGTTGGCCTATTAAAGTTGATGCAAGTTATAATATAAGATTAGAGAATGCTATCAATTAGCGAGTTTCCTCTTTACGGTATGTGTAGAATATCATTGTCAAGCAATCTATTTTCTCTGCAATAAGGTTAAAACAACGCGTTCATTCTGTATGTCTTTGCATGAAAGATATCCATCCAACATTTCCTAGCTGCTGTCAGATCAATCTTAGAAGCCTCCGTCCTGATACGATCTGCGCGAAGAATGACCTCCTCCCTTAGCCTCTCCCAATTAGCGGACAACTTTCCGTTCCGCTTTTTGATCCTACCATCGATGATGACGGTATCGATATCCTTCACTGACGAATGAAACACGACTGACCCAACTGGATCACCAACTGGAATATTCTCAATATCATCACAGCGAATAAGAACAAGATCCGCTTTCTTCCCAATTGTAATGGAGCCGATGAGGTCACCCATTCTCATCACCTATGCGCCTCCTAGCGTCCCCATTCGAAGGACTTCTGCTGTCTTGCGGGCAATGGAAAGTGGAAACCCTTGATCATTTTCCTGGGTTCGACGAGCTTGTAGTGCGAGCCACATCTGCGCGATGAAGTCATTCCCCTGATTGGATGTAATATCTACGCCCAAACATGTGCGACGGCCTTGATCAGAAGCTTGGAAGGCGATGGGAAATCCCATGCCCATCTGTAACTCTGTATCTGGCGTGCCGATGATGGAAGCACCTGAATCTTTGATCGCCTGAAGCTCACTCTCAGTGAAAGATGAGCCATGGCTAAAGACAAGGTCTGGGCCCACAATACCCTTATTTGCGAGATTCTGCACAACCGGACGTCGTGCTAAGTCATGGGGCCCCATCGCAACGTGCATGGTGATTATATGTGCTCCAAGCTCTCTTGACTGTTCGATCTGCGTGATGGTCTCTTCAATGGGCAGAGATTCTGGCTCTGGAGCTACACCGAATGTAAGAAGTTGCTCGGCTGGATCGTTCTGACCAAAGAACTTGTCCCTTATCCTGGCAGCATCGCTCAGCCGTGACACATGCGAGAAACCTTTTGGATCAAGTTGATCGGGCAAAGGTGGGTTGGCATAGAAGCCATAACAGAATGTTCCCCTGATCCCAGCGTCTTGAAGTGCCCTCACAGCCGCATAGGCATGATCTGGCGAGTTGATGATATGGCAGTGCTCGAGAACAGAAGTCACACCGTTGTTGATCAGACTCAGTGCTGAAACATGAGTAGACAGGTGCACATCTTCAGGGGTATATAAGCTTCCATAAATGGTTCGTATATTGACAGTGTAGTCAAACAGCGACCAGTTAGTTTCAACACCCCGCAAAAGCTGCTGCCACATATGATGGTGACCATCAACAAAGCCAGGCGTAACAATGCATCCTTGGCCGTCAATAATAGTGACATTGCCTTCGGGAGGGTTTGGCAGACCTTGCCCAATCGCAACGATTCGGTCATCCTGGATGAGAATGTCGGAGTTTGCCAGGGTACCAACAGTGGTCCCACTGTCAAGACCGTCGCATTTTTGATGAAGATGAAGGCTGAGGATGAAATATTAGACGTTTCGAAGCTGATCCTACTGAAAGTACCTTAGACAAGGGTTAAATTTAAACCGGTGAGAAACTTGACTTCTCTCAATGGTAAATATTGGGGTTATCTTTATACATGATTAGACCTACTATGAGCTGCCACGATGAATTACGAGTCGGCGTATCGTGGCCACGAGTCCGAGGTCCGAAGCTCCACTCCACCAGCCTCCGGTCCGAACAGACATGACATGGCGTGAGGAGGGATACCGTCAGCTTACCTCAGATTACGCGGATTTACATGTAAATACTACATAAATTGTCAGAATGACTTTAGGCTCAATCCTTCAATAATCCTATATAACTTCGGTCATCTCATCATCCCCTCAATAAACCTGGACTCTCTTCGTTATCAACAGCACAAACGCGAGAGTTTTCTGTCCCCAGTCGTATATCCCTACTAGGGGAGGAAAGAAAACTCAGGACCTTGATCCTAAGTATTTAAAAGACTTAGGTAACTTAGTATAAACTTAGGATAACTTTGCCAAGTTCATTTTGGCACCTTTCACCAAGGTTTGCTATTTCCCTGCGGCCCGAGGCCACAGTAGCGAAGATCAACAAAAATGGTTCAATACCCATTTCCGATACCGAACGGATCGCCATTCACTATATCGAACATTCCATTTGGCATATTCCACACCGCGGATGATGTAAGAAAGTAGAATATCCACAAAAGAATCTGCGTTCGCTAATACTTACCTACTGAATAGCTTAATCTGCGACCGGGAACGGCTGTTGGCGACTACATTTTAGACCTTAGAGCCCTCATTCAGAACGGACTGCCCGTAGACGAGTCTGTGAGAGAAGTACTGGCATCGGTTAGTAATGACGAAGCTGAGAAGAGTCAGGTAAACCCGTCTAACAAGAAAATCTACTGGACAGTCCTATCTGAATGCTTTTGCTGCGCTCGCACCCAATGTACGCAACTCCCTCAGGAAGGCCATTCAAGAGGTTTTGCGAGATGAGTCTTCCGTACTCTACCGAAAAGATGCCGGCGTCATCGCAGCCGACCAAGCCACCATGCATGTCCCAATGAAGATTGGCGGCTTCACGGACTTCATGTGCTCGCTAGAGCACGTTGAAACTGTATGTTGCGCTATTTTGCTACCTTCTGACTAACCTCTGACACACACGTAATAGATGGGCCGAATGGCAGGATACAATGAAGTCCCTCAGAACTTCTTCGATCTACCAGCAGCATACAACGGCCGGGCATCATCCGTCATCGTCAGTGGCCAGAACGTCACCAGACCTCATGGGATCATTCCCGGATCTAGTGGCGCAACGTATGCTCCCAGCCAGAAGTTCGATTTTGAGCTCGAAATGGGGGTTTTCATCTCTAATCCGATCAAGTATGGTGAACCGACTCCAGCGTCCAGAGCTCGTGACCATGTCTTTGGGTTTGTACTTCTGAATGACTGGAGTGCGAGAGATATACAATTCTATGAGATGGCTCCGTTGGGACCATTCAATGGTAAAGCTACAGCAACGAGTATTTCGCCTTGGATCGTGACAGTTGAGGCGCTGGAGGAGGCTGGTGCACTACTAACTACCGAAGATCTGAGTTTGAGAGGAGGAAAGAGCACGACCATACCGTTTCTTCAATGTCAAGACGATGTTGCAGTAAGGGTTTCTACATCATTGTCCCGTAAGTTCTCAAAAAACATCAGTGACATCCTGGAGTCGAGGTTCTAACATATAAAACAGGAAACGGGGTAACCGAAGAACTGATCGGAAAATCTGATCTTAAGCACCTCCACTGGTCTCCGTTTCAGATGGTAGCCCACCACAGTAGCTCTGGATGCGGTCTGGAAACTGGTGATTTACTCGGCACTGGTACACTCTCTTCCAGCACCGAGCAGATCAAAGAGTTTGGAAGTGGTCATGACCCAATTCGTAGATCAGGATGTTTGGCGGAGCTTGTGTTGGGCGGCACTCGGCCTTTCATCTTATCTGATGGGTCTGAATTGGTTTGGTTGGAAGACGGCGATACTGTTACTATGGAAGGATGGGCTGGCTCGGGAGATCGTGCAATCGGATTCGGAAGAGTATCAGCCAAGATTTTGCCCGCCAAGGAATTCCCTTGATGCGCCTTATGGGGCACAGCTGTATGTAGGTATCTATACATAGCAAGGTCACGCCATCTGCGAGGAGAAACCCGTCAATAGGTCCAAGTCCATGTTCCAATCGACTGAACCGCCAGTGTCTAAGAAGTCGTCGCCAATGTCGAGGAGTCCCTCTGTCTGACACCACTCAAATAGATTGTTATGATGCCAATCAGCAGTCTCATTCACGCTCTGCGTTACATGTTCCACGGCCCTATCTGTAACGCCAAAATGAGGATTCGCGTAGGAGCTCGCGGAATGCTGAGCATTTGGATACTCTGGAGACTCGATATAAGTAGTGGCGATGACATCTTCCTCGCGTGCTGGACTATTGACTCCTGTCATTGGGACTTCGATAGTCCTAGACTCGGCTCCTGTGATGCTATGGGGGTCGCGGTCGAACGGTCCTAGTACCAGGTCAGCAGCCCGCCGCAGGCTACTAGTCTATTGCACGCATGTCAGAATATTCTGCTGGATAGTTCAGTGGTTAAGTTGACTTACCATTGGCTCTAGGTGTTCCCAGAAAGTCTGGAGAATGCTAAGTATATCGATACTATCCTGAATCAGTGTCACAAGTGAGTGGGACACATGATGCCGTGTATTTCCATCATCATGATGCCGGCGAGCCCTGGACCTTAACAGGGTGAGGATGATTGAGGTCGACACAAAGCTAGCAAAGCCGACATGAGAACTGAGCTTTGATACATCCTGCCGTCTGGTAATATAGTCCCGGATCAGATGCCCGTGGTGAATGGCATGCTTGATAATTGTTTCTGCGTAGTTCTGAGTCGTTTCTCCTGTGATGCCCTGTCGGCCAGAGAAAAGAGAAACGAGGGGACAGAGTAGAACTATCTGGCAAAGATGGTATAATGAATGTAGTCCTAGCAGCCGTGCAATATTGCCAGTACTCTCGTTGCCTGTAGCGTAAGGAGGAAACTGGCTCGAGTCGTAAATATCTTTCGCCAAGCTGGATAAGTGGAGGATTTGGGTGACATCTGGACTTTCCTGGCTGTATCTGTTTATAAGCTGTATTTTGACCCTTGAGAACAAATGGAATATTAGTGGTGTCACCGAATGTCGTGATTAGGAACTTACCAAACCCCCATGAGTCTCATGTGTTCTGCCATGATCGATGAAGGGGGATTCAGCTCGTCGTTGAGAACTTCTGGCTTCCATTCTGCAGTCATATGGTAGTGACTCGCGACGTTCCCACCACCAACAAATCCATCTGATGCAATAGGAAGTGGCACATTACAAGCTTCCTCCCAAGCGTTCTTCGCATATGCTTCGGGGAAGGAAGAGATACACATCGTTGACCAGCATGCCCAAAAGCAACCATGCTTTCTTTCTACAAGCTGCCGCTCGTCCTTTGACCTTGTCCCGTTGTCTGGGAAGTTAACGGAGCGAAATGGAGAGGCTGATGCATAAGCCATAACTAGTATGGGGCATGCTTAGCTGAGGAGATTCAACATTATATTCATAGATTATCGGACATACCAGTGTTGATCCGAGCTCGGTCTAGATCTCTTGTCGCGAACCAGTACAGGTTGAGACATGAAAGAGCTTGAACTACTTGAACGGTTGGTCGATCTGTGAGAAGCCAAGCCTCTCGCCTTGCCGCCTCAGCCCAGGCGTCCCCATAGCCAGCATATGTGGCAAATGCTGCAAGCTCGGGTGACACCGCATGAGTACCTAGTCTAGGTGGTTGAATTCGTGGTTTACGAAGGAATCTGTGACGATCTTAGTGTCATAGAACAGTATTTGAATAAGATACCTACAATGACGACAGAGCAAATATGCTCCTCAATAGATATGGAGGTAGACTACCATCCAAGTAAGACTCAAAGAGCTGGGTACGGTTAAAAAGCAATGTAGCATTGTATAACCGTTCAAAATAGATATCTAAGAACGCAAGCCCAATGGCTCGTGGCGGTAGATCATCTGGGTTGGTGCCAGCAGATCTTGATACTGCAATTTCTGTTCGCGGTGGCTCAACGTCAACATGGCCGAGACTGTGGATTCTCGGAGTCACTGAAGGACTTCCGACTGCGGCAACATTGAGCTCTGTCGACTCTGGAGTCACTGGAGCTGCCCCAGAGAAAGGGCGGGTCTGCTCGGCCCGCACAGATTCGCGACGAGCTGCGAGACGTCTACGATCGGCCAACTCAGGATATGTGCAGGTGACTGAAAAGCGGCTACATCGCGTGCAGGTTGGACGTTGACGGCTACAACGAAGCTGTCGGCCCGAGTATCAGCAGATGGCTGTTCGGGAGGGGACATGACGAACCTTTTGTCTGCGGCATCTCTCACAAGCTGTACGTGAGAGGGTACCGTCAGATCCTGGATGCGGTGACCTAGCGTCGACTACGCTCATGATTGTTAGTAGATAAAATTAATCGCGTTTGTTGATGGCCAGACGAAGCGTTGGTGATGAATCGGGATTTCGGTTGTCCACAAACACTTCGGGCCGAAAATCGCCCCGCAAAATGCGATTCTTATTCCCGACAACATACCCGAAGCTTTCAGTCTTATCTCTCCTGCCAGGATGGGAAAAAGCTCAAATGACTGGTGGTCTTTTCTACGGAGTAATAATTCATTTGCAACGGCATTGCGATGCCTATTTCCAACGTCAAAAAACTATGGCGATTGGTCTTCGTCTCCTTCACAAATCCATATTCCTAGCTCCTGCGCATGAATAGCAGCCGGTTCAAACAGTGGAATACCCCCAACATCTTCTTGCTTCAACACAAAGCCCAAGTCTGTACTGCCCAATATGATGCCTTGAGCCCCTCTGTCGACAAGTTTCTTCGCTTGTTGAACAAACATCTTTCTTGTTGAGTCTGTCACGGAAGCAACACCCTTCGCCACTTCTTGAAACATGCCTCTGTTGACCTCCTCAATATCCTCTGATGTCTCCGGGATCAGAATCTCAAAACCAGCCTTTTGTAACATGGCCACAAAGAAATCCGGATCATCTGAATCGAGCATCGAGATTTTGGGGCCGAGCAGACCAAGCTTCTTTACCGATGGATGGTTGTTGGTGATGTGGAGTGCAAGGCAGTCCGCGATGTGAAAGAGTGGGACACGAGCCTCTGAGGAGTCATCAAATAGCTTTTTGGCGACCTTGTGTGCGAGAATGGCACAGATCGCAATGCCATCAACTCTGTCGCTCAAGGATCTGATTGGTTTCTTGTAGACCTTTGCGAACTCGTCCCAGTCCCCTTTCATGGCATGCTGAATCATTTCTTCGAGGTTGGCGCTGTACAGATATAATGGAGCTGATGCGCGATCACCAAGTTTGATTCTGACAACTTTGTTGATGATGTTATAGTAGAGGGCTGTGACGTCGGGGGTCATGCCTCCAAGCAATAGAAGAGTCCTCATCTTTACTTGTCTGATTTCTCGATCGTAGAATTTTGTAGGGGAAAGATGTGCGACAGAGAAATGTGAAGAGTAAGAGTTGCAGCAATTATGACTCAAGTAGGAAAATGACAGTGAAAGGGCGCAAATGTGGGTACATGATGCTGACGTCAATCTCACAGCATCGCTTCGCCGATAAGGGCCCTAGCATCGACGTTTTAATATTTAATCTTATGTGCAAAAAGAATCCATTTCACTTTTTCCTTGTTTCTTCTATCGCTTTCGAGACGTCTATAGAGAGGCTTTGCTATACGAGAAGCATTATGTCATTAGAAGCCAGATTCTCCTCAAAGTTCAACATCTTGGTGGCTTACAAAGCTTTCTCGACAATGGCTATGCAGTCAATCTCGACCTGGCAACTTTACTAAGTCTGCCTCCCATTATTGATGTGTGGTCAACTTACCTTGGCGCCTTTGCCCAGTTCTGAAACTGTCACACAGACCCGAGCAGGCTTGGGATTAGGGATCGTCGCAATATCCATAGCAGCGTCAGTATTCTTCATCAGGATCTTTGAACATGACACCTACAAACTTCATTCATAGCCGCGAAGTCGTTAATGTTCGTCAGATAGATGTTGCACTGCGAGTGAATTGGCATGGGCACTCATGACGCGTAGTGAGTCTGTAGCACCTTGAGGATCTTGTCAAGCCCACTTCCGGCTTTTCGGAGGACAGACTCCAGTAGTCCAAGTACTGCTTTCTATGAATGGTCAGAGCCCGTCTTAAGAGTCAGGTACTTGATGACTTACCGTTTGTTCGGCAACATCATCCGACACAAGTACACCAGTATTGGCATCAACACCAATCTTGCCACTTGTATATACAAGACCGTTATGGATAAGAGCTTCTGAGAGGATCGGGGACGAGAAGCCTGGTCGGTTCATAGCTAGTCTGTTGGCCATTTTCCTGTGTGATAACCTGATATCAGTCTCAAGAGAAGGGTATATGATAGATGCGGATGGCCTCTACAGGAATAGCCGTCAAAGTATATATACTCATTTTATAGTCGTCTGGACTGGAATTGAGAGTTATGACTTCGGAAACGGTGTGGAAACACTGCCGTTGTTTGTTCTCACCTGCCAATCTCCACTCTATTAGGTCGCGAGTCATTGGGGCCATTGACAGTCCCATCAACGGCCAATGGTCGAGGGTGTTCGTGTTCTTCCGGAGCTAGACACACCTAGGCCGTACTAGTTTGGCTGCGATCATTGAACCGTAAAAGGAGGGGAGGCAGGGAAACAGACGGCCTGTATAACAAGAGATAAGAATAGTTAGGCAACTCATGCCTAAGTTTAGAAGGCTCTAGCCTAGGTTTATTGTACTATCTTCTTCTCAAGCCCTGGGTTTCCTTGCTCCCTGAGGACCCGGTATCAAGAAGCCAAAAGAGCTCGGAGAAGACGAGAGCCCATGCTTGTTGCCGAAATTCGACAACAGACAGGTCTATCCCGAGGAAGAACGAAATTCATCAACCATTTGAATCTGAGTTTCAGTCATATTATGTGCTTCATGTTGTTTTACTTTTTGGTTGCTTACAAGTAATTACTCAGGAGCTGGGAACTCATCTATGAGCTCACTCAGCAACCAATCCACCCCGTTAGTTAGACCCGTGTCAGACATCACAGCCATCCACTGCGACAAGCCTTCCGGATATGTCTCCTGCTCCGGGCCTATTGCAATGGGCATGACTTCTTTTCCTTGATGCGAGTCAGTCATCATCGTCATCGTCCGACTTGCGAGCACTTCGAAGATATTCCGAAATGGTGCTGCTTCCGGCCATCTTTCAGCTAGTATCACCAGAACCATAGTACAATCCGTACAAGTGTTGCTGACTTCATCATGTCGAGAAGCCTGTCGTGCTGCGGGTGACATCCACAGACAGTACAGGTACGTCAGTCCGGCGAGAAAGAGTTCATGCAATGCACTCCATGTGTAGGCCATTGGCTTGCCGAAGTATTGACGTCGAAAGATGTGACATGTTTGCTTCGAAGTGTTCAGACACTTTAGAAAAATCTCATCTGATGCCGAAGTCTTCGTGTCCGTGAGGTGTGGACGGAAGAGTTGTAGCACGGCATAGTTGTAGTTTGCTTCATACCAATCTGCACTGACGAAGAATGAAAGTGCACCGCCATCGGGGGGCGTCATCGAAGGAGGACGCGCGGTATACCATTCCTCTAACTCATCTGAGAGATGTTCAATAAGGGCTTGACGGATTGGAGCATCTCTCAATGTGCTATCAGAGTAAAGCGTTGTCTGAAAGCGTCCTATCAGCGCACGGATGCGGAAGCCATGAATAGCATGGGTCATCATCGTCGGCGGCTCGGAAGATAATGATCTTGGAACGCCATAGATGCCAGTTGAGGATACTTGTGACTCCTTGATGTCCAATGGAAACTGCTGATAGTCAGTCATACAGCGTTTCATCACAGTCGAAGGATTTACCTCAGCATCGATCTCCTGGTAATGGAGACTCAGCGGCCTTCCCAGCATAACTGCGGCAGAGCACTCCATGACGTATGCGCTCCAAAAGGCTCGCTTCTGGAGCTCTCTTTGCAATGGGTTGAGGGTAGACCGTAGTCGCTTCTGACTGCGATGGTAGCCGAGATTGACGCATTGTCGGAGAGCCTGGCCTCCAAGCTTCCTGTCTAACGTCAGTTTGTGCACTACAAATGATGAGACAGTCTAGAAACCGTACCAATGCGACGTGCCTTTTGCGGAGCGTAAAGAATATGCTGCTGAGCAAAGTATCGCTTGAATGCACTCCAAGTTGTCATTACAGATGATCTCATCTATGTAAAGCATGGCAGAGACATAAAGTTGCTCTGCTGAGTAGCCCACGTTGGGTTTCAAGAGAGCCCCTATAGCGTAGACCTGGTGTAGATATTAGGCAAGTACTTAGATAAGATACAAGTAGACCTACCATATTGAGGAAGTAGAGAGGCACGGGGTCATAACCAAGGCTACTCATCGCTTCGAGGGGGTTTTCCAAGACCGTCTCCCACAGTCTAAAAGTCGGTTCATGCAATAATGGGTACTGGGGATGGATGTTCTCAAAGTAAGCGTTGCTCAAGTTGACAGCTGTCTGATAGTCTGGTAGCGGGCAAGGTTCTGGAGGATAGAATGCACGGCCGTGAGACTGGGATCTCGAGATAGAAGGGATTTCTGGAGGTAGTGATGCAACTGCTTGGCGAATTGAGGGTTTCATGAAGCGTGCGAAAGCGAACGCAGATGATGCCCCAAGATAGCTTGGCTCGGCCCCAGCAGCATTCAGGCTCAGGGTCCCAATCATGGATGAGAGATCATCAAGCTCAAAACGCTCGTCAACAGCAGTTGTGCTATCTGGGTCCGATGTCGAAGCCGCCTGATTACTTGCTGAAGGACTCAGGTCATTGGTAATGCTGGACCGAGCATCTTTCAGCTGTTCTTCCAATAGAATCACTCTTTGTTCTAGAGTCTCCAAGTAGTTCCGTGGTTGGTGTCTCTTGGTTATCGGGTCTTCCACAAAGCAGCCTGCACATTGTTACTCCCGGAGAATAATCTGGTGCGATGAATGCCGAACATACCGAGGCCACTTCGCCGACAATTGCTGCATGACGGGAGTTGCTCATCGCACTAACAAATGTGAGCCCTAGGATTGGAATATGCGTCGGGGTATACACCTTCAACTTTCTGTCTTTGCAGCTGATGCATGCAACAAGAGTTCTGCTACCGGTTCGCACGCGTTGCGCCGCCCCTCTGGCTGGTCGGCTCTTGGTGACCTCAGGCATGGTTGGCTAATTCGCCGATCTTAAGATTGTAGGGTAAGTCGTATCTGTGGGTCTTGAAGAGCCTGAACGAACAGGGCTATGAGACGTGAGACCATGCACGGAAGAATCCGTGCTCAAGAGAGGCTCAAGAGCTTCTACAATGATCAACCAAATTCTACGAGACGTAGATTCTTGTTGCGAGACGGAAAGATTGCCAAAGGTTGAAGAATCATCGTTCCGATATGGAGGATGGACTACGCTGAGCACTATCCTAATAGCGCAAAGAGCGACTCTCAGCTCCACTATCTAGCTAATCTTCCCCGCCTCGGAAGAATACGAAGGACCAATAAACAAGAACCATTCGCCGAGGGAACAGGGAATTGTTGTGACACTGTCCGTCTTATCGCCGGCAAATCGGCCATGGTTGTTATCTGCTTGGAGTAAGGGAAACTGTAAACGGCCATGTGCGATAGCAGTATAAACGCTTCGAATCGCCTTATCAGCAGCTCAGTGACTAGCATAGTACCTACAAAATTTATTTTGTTTGTTTGCTTCGAAATCATACCGATAGCATCATGTCTTCATATCCGACCAGCAAGTCCTCACCAATTGTCATCGTTGGTGCTGGTGTCTTTGGTCTAAGCACGGCCCTTCACTTGGCTGAGCGCGGTTACACCAATGTCAAGGTTCTTGACAAGCAACCATATCACGATTCTCAGTATTCATATGAAAGAGGATGCGATGCTGCCTCAGCAGGTAAGATGCATAATACTTTTTCCGCGATAGAGCTGATAGTCCTGACTTAGACATCAACAAAATTATTCGTGCGGCGTATGGCAAAGAAATTTGGTACCAGAATCTCGCACTTGATGCAATCACGAAGTGGAAGAAGTGGAATGAAGAATTGAAGACCGGCAGACTCACACCTCCTGGCCTTTCCTCATCTGATAGAATGTTTGTCAACAACGGAGTTCTCACTATCACTTCAGAGTCTTCATTGTCACAATTCGACATAGATACCATTGAGAACATGAGCAAGGTTGGCTTAGAGCATACGCAGATCGATCTCAGCAAGGCGAATGATATTGAGAGGGCAAAGTCGCAGGGATTTGACTTTGCTCTTGATGCTTTCGACCTCAAAGATAACTCCGCCCTTCTCGACACCCAGTCAGGTTTTGCCTATGCCGACAAAGCCTGCCGTTTTGCACTTCATAAAGCACAGTTTTTGGGTGTACAATTTATCTTTGGACAATCACAGGGAAAGTTCTCAAGTTTTATTGAGAGCACTAATTCACGAATAACTGGTGTCAGAACGGCTGATGGGGTACTACATGCTGCGGAGCTGACTATAATGGCTTGCGGCGGCTGGACCCCGTCGCTTATCACACAGCTTGACAATCTCTGTGAGACTACTGCTGGAAGCGTGGCACTTTTCCAATTACCACCCGACAAGGCTTTATGGGATCACTTTGCGCCCGAGAACTTCCCGACTTGGTCGTGAGTGGGGATCTACCTCGAACTTGGATGAAAACTAACTGGCAATCTTCAGATATAACATGCGCCATGGTAAATATGGTGGCCTCTATGGCTTTGCACGGGATGACAACGGTGTTGTCAAGATGGGCTATCGTGGTACCAAGTTCACCAACCCCCAGACTCAAGCAGATGGCATTGTCAGAAGTGTACCCAAGACTCGATGGACGGAAGAGCCCATCCGCCAGATTCCGGTCATCGGCGCAAGAGTTGTCAAGGGTTTTGTGAAAGACTTCCTCCCCGAGCTAGCGCAGTGTAAAATGAGCACTCGTCTTTGCTGGTACACTGACTCGTACGACAACCATTTCGTCATTGACTTTGTGCCCGACAAGAAGGGTCTGATGGTTGCAACAGGTGGTAGTGGACATGGTTTCAAGTTTCTTCCCAATCTTGGCGAGCACGTCGTGGATAGGATTGAAGGGAAGGAAAATGAGTGTCTGGACTTGTGGAAGTGGAGAGGCTTGGAAGCTGGTGCAAAGCCTTTCAATAGTCTGATGGAAGGTGTTGGTAGTGATCGTTCACTCCAGCACCAGGCGTTTACGACAGCTGATGGTTCGTCGAAGCAGCTTAGCAGACTTTAGTTCAGGCAGGTCGCATAGATATTGTCAAGTTACCAGAAATGGCTTATTATAGACATGCGCTTCATGATCTGAAACACGCCACATAATCGTGATTCATTCTATCTTGGTGCTAAGAAACTCACTGAATATCGGGACTCGATCGAAGCTCGGCGTACTTGAGTCTCTGGCTAGTTCTATTCGATAATCGGTCTATAGTGGTCTTGGGAATACAATGAAGTAGACATATCAAGATTCATGAGTCTGGGGAAGGCACTGGGTATATATGCCTTTGCAGATTCGCGCTCAGCTCAAACATTGTGTCCACGATGTTTGAAGGAAGAACAACTACTGAAGTGAGGACTCGCATCGGCAGAAGTTGATCACATGCAACTACTTCAATACTACTAAAATAGGAGATACACCAACCACTTTCGTCCGCACCCACACTCGCATCCCTAGACTTCCATGAAAGGCAAAACCTCAGTCCCTTGGTTGATCTTAGGCTACCCGCGAGACCGCCTTCTCGCTGGTGTCACAATCTTTCTTCTTATCGTCCCTAGTAATTCCGTTAGATGCGAAACGTCAGAAAAATACTAAAAAGACTTACGCATTATCACCGAAGTCCTCTTTACCATCCTCAATCACACCCTGGACGATCATTTGTTTGGTGCGCCTGTGAGCATTGATCCACGGGCCGCGAAAGAGATTCTCAATCTCTTCAACACTAAGGCCAGAAATCTCAGGGATCATGAGATAGGTATAAACGACCGCAACAGCGCACCAGGCACCGAAAAAGATGAACGCGCCCCACTGATGGAAGCTCGAGAGGATAGATGGCATGCTATACTGCATCGCGTAGATGAACAGCCAGTGGAAGGCTTGACTGAGAGCACTGCCGAAGGATCGGATGCGGTTTGGCCACAACTCACTGCCAAACACGTAAGGGAGGATAAATAGTCCTTCTAATTGTTATTGAGTTCGCTTAGTTGATTATGAAGTCAAGACTTACCGACTCCATACCCGAAGGCATGGATGAACAGTGCTGCAATCGCTGCATTCGAAGCAGCTTCAGAGACTGGACCCTTTTGCGAAGTCCTGACATAGACAGCAAGATAGATATGAGTCACCATCTGCAGCCCAGCGCCGACGAAAAGAGATTTTCGCCGACCGAGAGCATCGATGAAGAAGAATGTGGCGATAAGGATGAAGAAGAACTTGGAAACACCGTACATGCCGCTGAGGAACATGCTATGGGCAGTATCACCACCAACGCCGACGATAGCAAGGATGGGGACGAAGTAGGACGTAATGAGATTGGCACCAGATAATTGAGCTAGAGCGTAGCAGACAAGGCTCTGCTGAAGACGTCGTAGGTTAGATGCGATGGTGAAAGTTTCCTTTGCGATTGTCCACAAGCTTGAGTTTCCGACCGCTTCGGCTGTTCTGTTGATATCGTCTTCGATATCCCGGATCTCATGGTCCACGCGAGCGTCATTAGATGGCAGACCGCGGACCCTGACGAGAGTATCAATAGCCTCTTGGCGGCGCTGAGCCATGAAGAGCCAGCGGGGAGACTCTTGGATGAAGAATGTGGCGATCATACAGAGAGCCATGAGGATCATTGGGGTAAGCCAAATAATTTGGAACTGAAGATTACCAACTGCTACGTGGCGGTAGACCCCGAGAGTGCAGAAAACTGCTGTGAACAAGCCAAGACCCATTAACAGAGTGAACCATGCCGCAAGTAAGCCTCGAATCTCTGCTGGAGCAATCTCGACTATGGACATAGGGCAAGTAACTGTCAATGGGCCAAGCCCTAGTCCTTGAATGACACGAGCAGCGTACAGGACATTGAGGTTTGGAGAAAAGATGGCCATGAGAGTGCCGATGCAGTAGATGAGAGTATAGAGGCGATAAGACCAGAGTCTTCCAATCCGGTCATTGATGAAGAAGGTGAGAGCTGAGCCGACTCCGAAGCCCACGTAGACGATGGAAACAAAGACTCGGATTTCATCTGCGTTCGTTCCCGAAATAATTTTGAAGTGGTTCTGGAAACCAGAGAGGGAGGGGATGACCGAAGATGCACCCTGATCCCAAACTATGGGTGAAGCCTAAGTAATGGAAATACACCTGGGATGGTGATTACTTACTGACGGGAAATCCACCAAAGGCATAGACCAATGATGATAGCAGGAGATGGGGATTGAAGATGACCTCGCGGGGTGCTTCTCGTATAGCCTTTCCATAACCTGCCAGGGGTGAGCTGCGGAGTATGTTCCTGAAAGTCATGTTGAGTTGTTGAGCAGTGAGTTGAATGGACAGGGAAGAAATTTTCTACTTGATCCATAAGCTGGGAGACAATGGATATATATATCTACTTCTGTTTGTTGTTTGAGATAACAAGCGATAGTTCCGGATCACCTGCATAAGCGATCTTAGCTTAGGGACAACCAACTATCGATAACCTACATCATGTTCAGTTACATATTGAGAAAGTTATCCGTGGGATTGTGTTTATCTCTCAGGGCGGAGAGTGGAGTCGGTCATTGATTGTTCAGTCGACTCCGATAGGCCCTTCGTATTCTTCCGGCTTTGGCATTCTTTAGTGACATTCTATCAACCATCCCTGCTGCCTGGTTTGCCTCCATTTGCGGGGTATGCCACAACTTGGTAAGTTCCCCGCGTGACTTCATATCCCATTTGAAGTCCATTTTGATGGGCTGTGGAATGGCTGGATCTGGCTGAGGGACGAGGCTTGTTTCCGTCTACATCGTCGGGACAACGGAGGCTTCAAGATATTTGCTCGAGAGTGATATTGCTACAAACATTTCCAGGCATGTCCTCATCATTTCCAGTTTATTGTTCTAAAGAGAAAGCAATGTCCCTCCAGGATTGAACCGTTCGATACCGTGAACTAGTTAAGAACCTAGACACCTGTCTTGATGGGTACAGTGGCTAGTTTTCAATGAGTTCATTTCTCTGACTGTCGCCTTGCCAATGAGTTCTGAAGAATCCTTGATCCTGCAGCACAATGAGTCGCCAAATTGACCGCCGCATAGAGGGAACGGAACTCCCCCTCTCGTATTTTCTGACGCACCTCTTGCTGAGTCCGCAGTGACCTGACTTGTGTACGTTTAGTTCGGCTTGATCTTCGTCACATTAAGACCTTGCGATTTGCTGTGTACCCATTGGAGAGAAGATGATGTCAAGGTAAGTAATCCTGATGACCCAACAAAAACTGCAACTCGCTGAATGGCACTGAACTGATCCATCATGGGATACGGATACCTACAAGTGTTAGCTTGTGAGCCAGATTATATCTCAACAGTTATACGTACCAGCCATTCTGATAATAGCACAACTCAATCCAGCACCAATAAACAACAGCCAAAATGGTACTGGTGAACATCATGCTCCTCGTAGTAATAGTCGCTCGGGGACTGTACAGCAGTAAGTCCGGTACCAATAGCACCGCGGGGACCAGGTGGTATCCAAGATCAGCCCAAGGATTGATGACAAGGTCGGCTGGCATGAGCAGAGATGGATCATGGAATTTGATGGACCAGTACAAGACTGCGATCATGACTTCGAGAGGCGTCGCAAGAAGTGAGATGGTATCCTTGGTCCTTGAGAAGCCATCATGTCTCGTAAGGTCTGCGATGAGGCCAAGGGTAGATGCGATGAGAGATAAGGTGAGTCCCACAACAGTCAGCAGCTGGAAGTACCACCCGAAAGAATCTGAGTATGCTGAGTCCCAGGTTGTCAAGAGGTAAAAGCTATAGGAAAAGGAAAGTGTTCCAAGACCGTGTAAAAAGATCTTGCCTGCGCTGGCGTATGTAGGCGAATTGCTAGCAATAGTGGATGCCATGTTCAAGCTCGGTTGACATTCAGGTATTGAAGCTATGAAGATGGCGATTCTGGGTAACACGGAATTATATCAGGTCTTGCTGTGAACAAAACTCTACAGGGATATCTATTAATAACCCCCAGGGGCAGCAAATTTTCTGCCGGACCCCAAAGTCCACGATTTAAGTTCAGCCTCAGAGGTAGTGCTGATAGGATTTCAGCAAGGTTTGGTGTGACCATTTGCATGGGTGTAATCGCGTAGTCTACCAGATCTAGTGCTTATTTTTCCGGTGGAGCGAAAATAGCTCGTGTCTCCTGCAGATTCGTCCCCATTCTCTTACATGAGCGGGCTGAAGCAGAAAACAGTGAATGACCCAATAATTGTGAGAAAAATGAAGTTGCGTAAACCGTAAGCGCTGTTGGCGGGATTCTGACCGGTGATAAAGTCCTGTCGTGACTTCAGGATGAGACTTCAGCTGCCTTTATCAGGCCCGCAGCAGATGGTGCAATCAACACCCGAGACCCGATAAGAATACTCCGTACCGGTTGTGTCATTATCTACCGATTACCAGTCCACAGGGCATCCGATAATAAGAAAGGCTGCGGCTGAGATCGAAGGTTACATGACTGGTTTCACATGCCATCTTGTTCAAACACACCCAAGTCTTCGCAAGAGATTTTTTTTTTTTTTTTTTGCAGCATCTCGACTTTTCCCGTGCCACGTGGCGGAGCATCATTACTTCAAATAGCCGAAGGAAGCCAATGATGAGTGTGCCAATGCAGCAGGGGTCATAGGGCTTTGACTAAGCGCCCGTTAAGTGACCCTAGACATCTGCATAACCCAGGATATGACTGATACAAAAGCCCTGAAAATTCGAAAGTTTCGGATATCTCGGGCCACTTTTGGACTGGGGTGGTATTGGTAGGGCTTATAAGGCGCAGTGCATTAACCAATATTTACACAAGGTATCTTGCAGGAAGAAAGTGGATCTGCGGAATACAAGCCGGAAGGAGTAACAAGATTATCGATTTCTTACCATTTCTAGAAGTCCGGGAGAAATTCCCTCATTTTAAGTGGCTATTCTTGTACTACATAGTGGCTTATACGTTTCAGATGTCCTTTCGACTTAGTAATACCAAGCTTTTTGAGGTCCTGACATGTGAAGAAGACCCAGTAGACGCGGCCTGGCCCGTCCGCAAGGCACTAAAATAGTGCACATGATACCATGCCAGCTGGCAATTTAGACCCCGACGGTGCATGAGATAAGTGACACCGCAGGTATCATGACAGAGTTAGTTTATTCAGCGGCGCTTATGGGATTTTACCCTTGACTCTCAGGGCTGAGCAAGTCAGCCCCCGAAGATTAGAAGCTGTTCCAGCCCTGAGGTTATCATGGTCAAATTTGTGACTATGGGTATTGGGCTAGAATACAGATTCCGGTGTTGTACATAAAGTGGCTTGAATCCACAGATCGACATAACTTTGTACGATCTAGTTGACGACAACCACTACCAATTGTCGCTAAAGCAATGTTTCTCTCTTTGATACCCGTCCTATCCATTGTGCTCTTAGCCTTTGTGCTCAGAGCTGCGTTCAACTACTACCGTGGTCCACTTTCACGCCTCCCTGGACCATGGTACACCCACTTCACTGGTCTTCCACTGCTATATACCAGGGCAGTTGGCACCAGTCGTCAGCATCTACGTCATATTCACAAAGTCCACGGTCCAGTAGTCAGAGTTGGACCTAAAGAGGTTTCGATTAACAGCGTTGATGGCTACTACAAAGTGCACGGTGTGGGTAGCCACTGCCTGAAAGCACCCGTCTTTGACCATATCCGCTTCAGCCATTCATCTATGCTCTTCACCATGCGAGATCCTCGTATCCACTCTGAACGCAAACGCATCATTGGAAGAAGCTTCGCATCGATAAAAGAAGAGCAAGAAGTGAAGATTCAACGGCTGGCTAGTAAGGCAGTAGCGAACATCAAGAACGAGGCCGAGAAAGGGCAGGCCGATGTCTACAAATGGTGGCGCTGTCTGGCTGTTGATGTCGTCAGCGAAATGTCTTTCGGCAAATCATTCAACTTGTTGCATTCGGGAGGGAAAGGCCTGCCACTCTATACAGCTTTGAGCCACGCTGGCCCTTGTGTTGTGTTCCAAGCAGTACTCCCCCGAGGGCTCATATCTCTATTCAAGTGGTCTCCTGTTACCTGGCTGAGAGATGTTGGTCAAGTCAGTGAGACCATCTTCAATCGAGTAACAGCAGCCCTTGGAGAACTGCGAGCTTCATCAAATTGCGGCCCCAGCATTGCCCGTCACTTGTTGAGTCAAGAGGTGAAGGGCAAGACACCCAGCTTGAACGACGATGAGTTGAGCTCTGAGGTTGGCATGCTTCTTGTTGCGGGCTCGGATAGTACGGCTGCTACTTTGACATATGCAACATGGGAGATCGTTAGAGATCCTGAGCTCCGGAGACAGATCGAGGAGGAGGTGGGCAGCCTGCCTGTGAACTTTACTGCTAAGGATGTTGAGGTTCTACCCCTCTTAAATAGTGTCTTGGAAGAGGTTCTTAGGATGTATAATCCCGCAGGAGCACTAGTAGAGAGACTCGTACCCCCGAGTGGGATATCTGTTCATGACTGGGATATCCCTGGAGGTACAATGGTCTACACTACTGGATGGCTCGTCTCCCGCCTTGAAGATGTCTTTCCCGAGCCGGATAGGTATGTGACTTTTACCAAGTCTTGAGTGCAGTTGCTGACCTGAGCAGATTTGTCGCTACCAGGTTCCTGAATCCAACTCCAGAAATGAAACGAGCACATGTCCCTTTCAACATCGGTGCAAGGAGATGCGTTGGTATGCATGTGGCTCGGATGGAGATCCTTGTTACTTTGGCGATGCTCTTCCGTCAGTGTAGAGGCTTACTGTTACACCGTGGCATGACGAATGAGATGATGACGCAGGTCGGGGAATTCTTCATAGTTCCCAAAGCCGGGAGGTGTGATATTGGTCTTCAAGGACAATAGATTGTACAAAAATAATCCTATTTTGGCCCATATTGTATCATTGACGATTCCTACGCCGCTTTAACTTTGGTAGAAGTTGTTATACTTGCGTTAGTGGAAGTAATGTGCGGCATCGGTTCAGTTCAAAATCGCCCTACTTATTTGCCATCGTAGATAGACTATGCTTCAGTACTTATGACATCTCTCAATAAGGCATCGAGGTCCAACATGTCTGAACTCTCCAAATTGAGGGGTAGATGATTCCCTGCCGAACTTTGCCCAAATGCTGGATCATCAAGGAAGGCCGTTCCCCATAGCTCATCCTCGGTGCCATCCTGCACAACCCCTCTAGGAAGCCATGGAGTTGTGGTTGGCAATTGTGAAAATGTACTTCTGCTCGGTCTGTTTAATCTTTCAATCATTGAATTATCCCTCCCATCTTCCGTCGTCCGGTTTACATCAGTACCGCTAGTGGGATGATTACCATGGCCTATTTGACCTTCAGTATCTGATTCCTGCAGAAGCGATACTCCACGGTCCGGTTCCAAAGCCTGGCCGGGGATCGGCTCTTCAACATCAGAGCTTGGTTCGCGTCTGACGGAGTAGCTTCTGAATATTGACACCATGGCTCTCTGTACGGTCGATCGCAGCAGTTGGTCAGATGCATCCGGTCGGACTACAAGTCCATTAGACTCCAGCTCATCCAGCATAATAGAAACTCCCTCTCGTTGCGCAAACTCCTGAATCCGACAAAAGTCTTCGGACTGTGTCGAATAAATGTAAATCGTAGCCGGAGGTTCCATGTCAGGAAAGAGTATCGACCATACTGTATACCACTGTTGTTCAACGGATCCTTTACTCTTTAGAGACAGTTGATTCTTTTGTTGCTGAGATATCCCTTCCAGTTTTGCGGAGGGACCTCTTGTGCATGATCTCTCCAGTGCGTGTGAGTCAAAGAGATAAAAGTCTCTAAAGGTTTCGTAGCAAACTTGACAGTAATACTTGGGTGTATGACGGCGCGTCAGATGCTGCTTCAAGTGTGCGATAGTGTCGTTCTTCTTGAGGAAGCAATCCCAATATTTTCTCGAATCTGCTTTCCAGTATGGGCATGCTAGAAACCGCGATCGCTCATCACAGGAGGGTTGACTTGTCTTGCCTTTCTTCTTTGGTGGTTCGTTTTGTCTATCTCTGCTCTCATCTCCATTATCGTCCCCTTGCCGTGGATTTTTCCGTCCCCCTTTTGTGCTCGCTGTATCCCTTGTCATAGAAGAGCTTCCAGATCCACCCTTTGCAACTTGTTTTCCCTTTGAACTACTGCAACTCGATTCGCCTCTTGCCGTCACTTCGTTCTGACCGAGAACCGCTAGACGGCTGAAAACTCGGCTGAAGACGCGGTACCCTCGGATGTTCCTATCAAGCTGACCTTCTGAGTCCGCAGATATTGAGTCGACGTCTATATCAGACGATACAGTTGGGGAAGATGAAGGGGTAGGTGATCTGTTTCGTAACCTTGCTGGATCGGGTAGCTTGATAGGTTCTTTCATGGCTCGTTTATCACTCAAGCTGGGTGTAATTCCTTGAAGAGACCCCCCCGGCGCGGCGTAGGCTTTAAGCGAGTCCGGGTCGTCTTGCCTCTGTCCATATAATGGACGTAGACCATCGCGATAACCACCTCCATGGTCCAGCGAAGGACGAAAGGTCGACCGCTGGGGATAGTCATCCTGCGTCGAATTTGGATTGGTTCCGTAGCCAGATGTATTGACGTCGTGGTTTTGGTACTGTTCGTGGACGAACGGTTCTCCGAAGGGACCATAAGGTGGAGCAAACCTGGGTCCAAATGGAACAGGAACAAAAGCTGAGACAGGCTTTATGTCTGAGAATATGCATTCCTGGTTCCTTCTGAAACAATTTAGACATTTGCCACCAGCTGTATTGCCTTTACCTCCACATCTGATCTGCGAAGTATTAGCAACTTGCTATAACGCAGAATGTACTTCATCTCCTGGACGGACGAACCTTTCGCTTGCGGCAACTTCTGCAGGCAATTGAGTTTCTCTGTCTAGGCGAAGACGGAGTTCCTGGACCAGTTCCGTAAAAAGAGAAGGGCGCAGGGGGGGGATATCCATGAGCCGCAAAAGGTGCAGGAGGGGGAGGCGGATACTGGTGCTGAGTAACCGGCGGAGGTGGGCCATAGGCCGGTACATTTGGGTTAATGACCCCAGGAGGGTTGTTTGGTGGAGGGTAGTTGTGAGAAGAATACTGAGGCTGTGCCGATGGGCCCGACTCTACCGCTGAAGGTCCCTCAGTGGGCGTAGGTCCATGCATATTCGAAAGGGTTTGCGTTTGAGACGTTTGAATGCTTGACGGTTGCGTATGGCTCGAATCAGTAGTTCATTATTTCGCAGTTGGTCAAGGCAATCAAGGATAATATTTCACCTACAAAAAGGGGCACGTCTCTTGGGTTAACAGCTGACCTCTGACGATTTTGTCAAGATGATAAACACGGCCTTAACAAGACACGAGGACTCGCCCTTCTATGTAAGAGATGAAGACTGAGACCCAGTAACATTTTTGGGGGAATTGAGACGATCCTAAGGCGCGTGCTGACCGCACATATGTGCTTATCACTCTGGTTGGCTACTCATCTACCAATCACCACTCATGTTTCAAAGGTCCAACAAATCATCCAATCATTGCTTGTTGATGACCTTGTCAATCTCTGTCACCGCCGCAAAAAGATCATTGTCATAATATTTCCTCGCAACAACCTGCAAATTGATGGGCGCCCCTTCGAAATCGCCCTCCTCCCAGAATTGTCTTACCTGTTCCTCTTCCTTACTCAGAGGAGTACTATTCGGTGGATAACTCTCAGTTCCTTTCGCACCAGCCTTGATAGGTGTCGGGATAACGATGCCGGGGTAGTCAACGTAGTTCCAGAGCGCGGTGTAATTCCAGTAAAGCGCTGTCTCGTGAGAACAAGCCGGACCAACGAAGACAGGACAAATCACAAAGTCCACATCCTGTGACTCCCAGTTCTCTGCGAAACGACACCTGAAATCATCGCGCTCTACACGGAGCTTGAGAATGCCATTGGCATCGAGTCCAGGACCTTCAGCGTCTTGGATGATCCATTTAGTCAAGGTGTTCATGGGTTCGCTCGTGGCTGCGAGATACTCTTTGACTGTTTTGCCCCCATCTGGCCAGTATGCACGACGAATACTATTCATCGCTTCTGCCGTCCCGTAGGGTTGGAAGGGCTTGACATCGAACCCTTTAGACCGGAGCTCTCGGGCTGCCCACTCAAGAGCCCTTATCACTGGAGGCTGGGGAGTGATGAGCCCGTCATTGATCATGAGTCCGATCTTCAAGGGCTTATTTTCTGTTAACCTTCCCGTCCAATGAAGGGGAACAAGTCGAGGGTCTTTCAACCAAGGGCGAGAACCAGAGACGATCGACATGAGGAGATCAACATCTCGAAGCGAGGTACACATTGGCCCTGCTGAACATAAGACATTCAGTTCAGCGGCAAAACCACCTGGTAAGAAGTCTTTCTGGGGGAACACGTAGGACGTTGTCTTGAGACCGTAGATGCCGCAGAAGCCAGCTGGTCCACGAACACTTCCTCCGATATCTGTACCAATGCCTAAGACTGATCCACGAAGAGCGATAAGAGCAGCTTCGCCACCCGTAGACCCACCAGCAGATAGATTGATATTATGAGGATTCAGGGTTCTTCCCCAAGGCGATGTTGTCTCAAGATGCATGATTGACTGAGGTTGGTTCGTCTTACAGTACAGAACAGCACCGGCATCCCTAAGAATCTTGACCGTCTGGCAACTCTCTGTGTCAAGTTTTCGCGTCGCCAAGTATCCAACATTTGACCAATGGTTCTCAATCGGCATGTGTTCCTTGATACTGACTGGAACGCCATGTAAAGGACCGCAGGTCATTCCAGTGTTGTCTTGATATTGATCAAGAAGTGTCGCAGCCAGAACCGCGTTTTCGAACCACCATTGTGTTAAACAGCATGTAAGCTGATGAGCGATAATAGCTCTTTTCGCAAAGGCAGTGACAACAGCGACTGATGTAAATTTTCGTGATGCGATTGCAGCTGCGAGTGCTGTGGCGTCGTAGTTCTCTGTGATGTCGATCTCTTGATCAGTCAAGATACCACAGGTTCTAGGGATGTCGGTAACGTTCTTGGGGGGATTATCGATGAGGCTTTTTGGAAGACGGAATTCGTCTAGGACAGTGCTGCCGAACTCCTCGAGGATGGATGTCCGCAGAGCTTCGTACTCTGGTGGACCTGTTTGGAGAGGTACAGGTTGAATGACGGGGACGATCTTGGATGACATGATGGCAACGAGCTTCTGATTAGATGATAGATAATGGTTACGATGAAGTAGGGGGTGTCATGGCAGGCTGCGCTTATATACGTAATCGCGGACTTTTCATCATGCCGACGTGAGCGGTCGAAGCTGGCAATACCAACACGAGCAATCAAGCCCCCATTTAGTTCAGCCGCTGTGACGTCTCTAGTACTTCACAAACCATGATAAGCATCCCTGCCAATCATTAGTGTTGGAATGATGCCTAGCTTCACGGCAACCAATGATGTGTATTACCGCAGATCACCTTGGCCACCAATAAAGTTCCCCGCATGATGTTCATGGTCGAGATCTCAAAGACTTACCCATTTCGTCAACTCTTGCCGCACGCGATATACTCGAGACTGAATGTTATCTGGTGAAGGATCGGTAGTTGATGATCCGAGATAGTTGTAATCTCCACGAGTGCCATGTCAGCGCGGTTATCATACTTTACCTTGCATTTAGCTTTTGCGACTAGAACGGAGATAACCTAGATGGTTGAGGTCTAATCCAGAAGTGATAAGGTATTCATCGGTGGCCTTTATCTAGGCTGGAACTGCCGCATGAGGGATCGTTGCCGGAAGCACTCCTTACATCCAAGAACTGATACCGGTCTCATGGTGGAGTGGATCAGGATAGTTTGAGATTAGGAAACTAAGTGCCTGTCATCTCACATGCATATATATCCAGGCTCTGTTATCCATCACATGTGAATCATAACATCTCTCTTGGCCCATTGTAACTTCACCACCATATCATTATTCACAATGGCTCAGGCATACTCTGAAGTCGTCCCCGGCACAGTCCATCTGGTCAATGCTGGTCGCAGCGGTGGCAATGACATTGAACTTGTCCCCCGTCCCAGCGAGGATCCAGAAGATCCCCTCAATTGGAGCAGACGTCGCAAGCTTATCTCAGCTGCCATGGTCTTGGTCTACACCCTTGGCGTTGGCCTTCCCTGTACACTTCAGTACTCTGTCCTTGTTGATATCTCCCAAGACACGGGTATCTCTGTCGCCGACTTGGTTCAAGGTACTGGTGTCATGTTCCTCTTTCTGGGTTGGAGCTGTCTATTCTGGCAGCCTATTGCCTTGACCTATGGAAGACGCGGTGTTTATCTTATTTCTACTATTGCTACTGTGCCCTTGATGGTCTGGACGGCATACTCGCGATCTGCTGGGGAGTGGTACGCTCACCGTATCCTTATCGGCTTCTTCGTCGCGCCTATTGAATCTCTTCCTGAAGTCAGTGTTCCTGACATTTTCTTTGCACACGAGAGAGGAGCGTGGATGAGTTTATATGTCTTCGTTTTGTTCGGCTCCAATTTCTTAGCTCCAGTCGTTGCTGGCTTCTTTGCTGATGCGTACGGTTGGCGGTGGACCATGCACTTCGGTGCTATTTTTGCTGCATTCACCTTTGTTATCCTCTTCTTCTTTATGGAGGAGACAATCTATTTCCGACAGACTTTTGAGGGTCTTGAGGATCAGGATGAACCGGTCAAGGGTCAAGCCGAGAATGATCTTGGCTCTGCACAGAACAACCCTGAAAGACCTACCACGAAGGAGGGTGCTAGCGCTACCGTCAACAGTGATCAACTTCAGGGCACTGTACACACAAAGAAGAGTCTCGCCACTCACCTCAAGCTGTTTGCTAGAAAGGACGGTCGCCCAACTAAAGCAAACATGTTCAAGTCAATGCTGGCTCCACTCCCGCTCATGGTCCTCTTCCCCAGTGTCGCTTGGGCGGGGTTCATCTACGGAATTAACCTTTCCTGGTACAATGTCTTGAACGCCACCACTAGCCCTATCCTCAGTGCCTCACCCTACAACTGGTCTGCCAGTATGGTCGGCTTGATCTACGTCGGCCCCATCATCGGCGCTGCTCTTGGATGTGTGTGGGCTGGTGTCATCGCTGATCGCATTACTCTCTCCCTCGCTCGAAGAAACAATGGTGTGCGAGAGCCTGAGCAGCGACTTTGGCCGCTGGCTTTATCCGCCTTCTTATCTTGCGTCGGGCTCATTGTTTGGGGCGTCGGGGCTGACAACAACATCCACTGGGCTGGTTTGGCAATCGGATTGATGATACTCACTTTCAGCTGCGTCACCGGCGGCTCAATCGCTTTGTCGTACAACGTCGATTGTTTCAAAGATATTAGTGGCGACACCACTACTTCCATCATTATTATTCGCAACACACTAGGCTTTGCTATCTCGTACGGAATCACGCCTTGGTATGTCAACATGGGTCTGCAGAATTGTTTCATTATGGCGGGTTTTCTCTCTCTTGGATGTACTAGCACGTTTTTTTTCATGATCTGGAAGGGTAAGAGTCTGCGACGCCATGCTGCGCCGAGATACTGGGATCACGTTCAGAAGATGTTGCAGCACTAGGATCAATATTATCAGGATAGTCGGAATCATTCTCTTCTATAGCTAGCTAACAATTTTGAACCACCACCTATTTAATAAACCAGCTTGTCCTTGTCTGCCCCAAATATCCTCACTATGTTCTCAAACCCTGCCTCTCGATCATCGGCTCCACTAGCCTTCTCCCTTTCCAAGATGCTCTGACGGCTCTTCAAAAGCTCAGTTGCAACATCACGCCACTGCAGTTCAGACTTCTCGTGCTTCATATCGGGCATCAGTTCCAAATCCAGCTTGGTGGTTACCAGCTGTCCATTTCGCTTTCTGAATTGGCCATCAACCATAACAGCATCGATGTCAGAGGAAGCGGAGTGTAGAATGATGGCAGCGATCGGATCTTCCTCGGCAGCGCAGATCATCGCAGGACTCAACGTATCCCAGATTACAAGATCAGCGATTTTGCCCTCCTCTAAGGATCCAATCTGATCATTCATTTTGATCGCCCTTGCGCCGCCAATTGTCCCAAGCTGGAATGCATCTTGGGCGGAGACTTGAACTTTAGCAGGGATCTTTCCTGCCTCGAGGATCTGGCCATTGCGACGAGCACGTTCAGCCTGAAGACCAACCTTCATTTGAGCGACGATACTGCCTGTGTTGTTGCTGTGGCAGTCGATGCCGAGGAAACTGATTGACTTGGCGTTTTCCTGAAAGCAAACAGGCCAGCCGTGGCCCATCTGCAGCTCAGTGTCCGGAGTCGAGGAGATGGATGCTCCGACTCTCTGTAGTTTCTGTGCATCAGAGTCGTTCAGTGGAGTCGCGTGAGAGAGAAGGATGTCCTTCTCCAGAAGCCCATAGCTTTCAAGTAAGTCTACGGTTGAGCCCGCTGTAGTTGATTCCATCAGCAACAGGACACATGAAGAGAATGAGGTGCATGTGAACTTGCGGAGAAGACTTGGGACGTAGTGAGAAGTTATGGTCTTGATACCTAGTCCACGGACTTGGTTGAAAATGCCGACAACTACATCCTTTGGAAGGTAGAAGGAGTCGAACGCAAAGCCCATTGTCACCCGACCGTTAGCGAACGGGCCAGCTTTACACAGTGAGGTCAACTGCTCGAAAAGCCAGGCTGGAAGGAATTCTTCCTCCATTTCGAATGGCTTCCAGGTCTTGACACAACCAGTGGGACAGTAGCAGTAGATAGACCTGAGACCAGATGAGATGGTTGCTGAAAGAGCAGCATTGTCTTCATGTCACCATTAGTCACAGGTCTCTCCCTTAACTATGGTGTACTCACTATGATCTGGAGAATATGATATATGGGCGTGATCTACGATTGTAGTCGTCCCTGCCTCGAGGGATTCAAGACATCCACCAAGCTGGCCCCAGAACACATCTCCAGGCTTGTAGCTGTGCGAAGCCATGTTTCCTAGCACATGAAGTGTTAGTAGCCCGTCCCCTGAGTCAGTCAGATGTCACAAACCTGGTACCATGTACTCCAACAGCGAATGATCAGCGTGCCGTCCTTTGAGCTGAGTCTGCCAAACATGGTGGTGAGTGTCGACAAATCCTGGGGAGATAATCTTTGCCGAGCAATCAATGATCTCAGTTGACTCGGATGGAGGATCAATGCGAGGCGCGATGCGAGCAATCTTGTTGCCCTCGATCAGCAATGAATGGTTCTTAAGTGGAACGACATGGTCATCTCCGGGACCCTTTGGAACAAGGATAGTAGCGTTTGACAGCAAAATAGACTGGTATGAAGACATATTTGGAGTTGATAGACAGTTGAGAAAAAGGTGAAGCAAAGAACTGATCTTGAACAGTTCTTAAGGGATTCCCCGTAGAATCGAACTTATATCATATTTGCCGTGAATGCCGAGAACAAAGAATGAAGCCATAACCGCATTCCTGGATGAGGGGCAATCACTGCCATGTGGATAACACCATTCAATGTTTGCCAATAACGAGGCGCTATGATTCGCTTCCAACATCTTTTGCTTGGCAGAACCAACAGCTCGGTGCACCACCAACAAAGACGTCGATTTAGCTTCCAAATAACAATATCACGTCAGCCACCATTTCAGAAACCTTTTCCCACGGGTGGTTGGCTGCTTCGCATCAATTGACTCAATGTGGGTTTTAGTGAAGTAGGGATTAAATACGAGATTAAAAAGATAAGTCTTGTCATTGTCGTTTACGTGTTAGCTATGTTACAGTTGGCAATAGAACTTCTCCGAGGTCCAGACTGTTTTCATTCTGAAGGTGCTCAAGTCTGAGGATTGCTTACAAACCTCATAGGTCGGGATGCGTTGAAATGCCGGAGGATTCAGAACCTCGCTATTTTAGAGCCTTTTTATAAATCAGCTAACGTTATCCGAGGCACAAGACTAGTAATCCGCTGAGACACAGTCCAAGGTCATTGTGACTAATATGCTAGTAGTACTATAATCTAGCCTGTAAAGTTTATAATAAAGTAACTTCTAGAGATATTATTAACTAATTAGATTAAGCTTATAAAATTACAGTTACTTTTTACTATTTATAAAAAACTAGTTTTTATAGTTAAATTAACATTAATTTAAATATTAAAAACTTAAATTAATAACTTATTACTTTACTTTATACTTATTATAACTTAAATAGAAAAAGCACTTATATTATATATACCTTACATTTTTCTTCTAATTACCTATAATCACTAAGCACTAAAACCTTCTATAAGTAATTACTAAGCTTAATTACTAATAGTTAAGTAGAAATACTAGTAACTCTAGATAATTACTAGTAATTCTTAGGAATTACCTCTTTACTATCTATTTTAACTATAACTCCCTTAAGTATATATATATATTTATTTAGCATTAAATAGAACTTAGCTTACTAGCTATTAATAAGACTTCTTTACCTTAATAAGCTTAATATATACTATTAACTATTAAGAGATATAATACTTAATATACTTAGTATAATGCCTTATATATTCTATAAATATAAACCTAATATAGACTAGTTTACTTATTTAAAATCTTAATTATTATATAT
>JAAOAN010000444.1:0-31422 GCA_013396205.1 Fusarium mundagurra | reverse complement strand
CTTCGGGACCATCCCCCACCGACCATCAGAAAGATTCCGAATACGTTCCTCCATCCTACTCCAAGATTGAAGAAGGATCAGGCTGGAAGTACAGGTTTGTGGCCAAGGCGGATCTTTCAAACTTCCTTCGCAACCCCGCTGAAACGATTTCATAGTCTCGATGTGAAGCAGCAACCCGTGCGTGCGCGCATGTGTGGTTTTGGCGATAAGGTCTGTTTCTTTCATTGCCTGTGAGCCCTGATCATATGTCTCACAGTTCTGATTTAGGATCGTCGCCCAATCACGCCGCCGCCATGCGTTCGTCTTGTCATAATCAATACCGAGACGGGTAAAGAGGTTGACTACAAGTACGTTGATGCAGTCGCGAAGCACCTTGGTTTGTGCTAATGCATAATGTATAGTACCCTAGACCACGCCATGTTTGTGTTGTCGGTCGATCTGTGGAATCATGACGGTACCAAAGAAGTCAATCTGGTGCGGTCCTCAACCGGGACTGGCGCTATGGCATCCTCAAGTACCTACACTTATTCATCCTTAGAACCAGGGACCCCTTCGTACCAGCAACAATCTCTGCCCCCGAGTCGCGAGTCTGGATATGGGCAATCGCAAGGGATGAACTATGGGCAAGATTATCCCCCACCGGTGCAGCAGAACTATGGTCAAGGTTGGTCGAAACAGAAAGAACAACAAGCGAGAAAAAAATCCGTGCCTGACACAAGAGTAGCACCATCGTACCCGCCGAGCAATTCCTACGGTCCGCCCCAACAATATTACCCACGACATAGCGGTTACAGTGCCGAACCTTCGGCTCCTCCGCCAGGTGCCCCTTTCCGTAATGGATATGGACAGGATCAAAATGCGCTTACTCGGATGGCAGTAGTGGGAGGTCAACCCCAAGGGATGTTTACGAGAAACTTGATTGGCAGTTTGGCCGCAAGCGCATTCCGTCTCGAGGATACTGAAGGACAATCAGGTATCTGGTTTGTCCTCCAAGACCTCAGCGTCCGTACAGAAGGGACCTTTCGGTAAGGGCAACTGGGTTTGGTCCGTGCCGTGGCTTGTAATTGCTAACGCCGAGGTTGCAGATTAAGGTTCTCCTTCGTCAACGTTGGACGCCCCGGAGGGCAGGGGCCCAACGTAAACCAAGGCCGAGCGCCAATCCTGTCGTCGTGCTACAGCGAGAGTTTCCACGTGTACTCGGCCAAGAAGTTCCCTGGCGTGTGTGAAAGTACACCGTTGAGCAAGAAATTTGCAAACCAAGGCATCAAAATCCCGATCCGTAAGGACGCCAACATCAAGGGCGAAGGTGATGAAGAGATGTACGATCAGAACTGAAGAATCTGCGTGAACTGTATCGCCAAGGAAATGTTCGTAATTGCTTGACCAGGTCAGAGATAGGCTTTGGAAATTTGGCTATTTAGATAGTTGCAATCCGCAGGAGAAGGAATAGCTGGCGCACACAAAAGGCAATCGGCACTGGAAAATAGGCCAAATCATGACTATCCTTTGTACAAGGCTTCAAGATATGTCGCCAAAATGTATAGAGGTACTGTCCTTATCAGACAAGGCGTCATGTCTTTGAATACTGAGCATAGATGCCGGCGTTGGTGTTTGGAATTGAGTCGATTTCTCATACTTTTTGCTCTTTGTCCTAGCTTGCAATGCAGCGTGTCGGTGATGCTGCACTTCGACACATCTGAAGAGCCAATAAAAAGTATCAAGCCAAGTGTGGGATCGATCGACAGGGCAGAGGATTCCCTAGCTCGAGAGCAAAGGATGACTGTATCATGGCTGAACCAGGGGTTCAAGGAGTCAACGTCATCGCACTTAGACAAGCTTAGCCGCCAAATTCGGGGTCTTGTGTCTGATTAACATGGGACAACCCTAATGGAATCTAGCTATGTACAAGCTACAGGCTATAAGCCACAAACACCAGCATCCCTTGCACATTTCGAGATCTTGAGGTCATGAGGTTTGTGATTGAATGCCTTTTCGAGCAGGTTCTTCCCAGCTTCCATAGCTATGAGACACCAAGCCAGACCAGCCCGTCGTGTCGGGGCACGCCAGTACAGAAACGGGTATGGATAAACGCTGGTACCGGCACGCAAGAATATGAGTGAGAGTTCAGGCCTTATGCGGGAGCGAGCGCCGCTGGGAACTCGGAGCACGGCGAGAGCGAAGACGATCTACAGATCTCTGATGAATAGATTCTCTTGGCGACGAGAGACCATTCGGCCAACTTACTTTCTACTTGACCGAACAGCGAGACCCTGAAAGGGGAGAATCTCATGGAAGACTCGTGTTGCCATCCATGACAGACATGAGTCGCATATCTGACGTGGTAGGCGCACAACTCACGGAGAATTTTGATGTTCTCATTTGAAGACCGACCAAGGAACTTATCCTTCGCTAGGTCGGAGTACCTTATGCGCTTTTGCAACTATTTGGCTCGATATACGATATATCCTTTCGATCCCTGAGCGAGGACAGCATCCTCGTAACTCGGATGCAATTTATGGCTGACACCCGGGCATCAAGTGACCCCAGGCTCTCGACACTGAACCCCTCCCTCATGGGCCTCATAAAAGCTTGTATTGACTTCGTATATCGGAAGTACCCTGCCAAGATCTGGGGCTGCACGAGGCCATCAAAATTCATTACGCAACCAATTTCCATGACTGGACATGGGCCTCTTAGTGCCATGACCAAGTGGAACTGGCGCACGGGTACTTGCGTCTACTTGCCCTAGACTTGGGCGAGCTTTAACTGAGCCTCATTCTTCAAATGGACAAGGGTTGAGAGGAGGACAGCGCTTTTCAATTAGAGGTTGAAAGAGAGAGTTGGATGGTTTGACTCAAGAATAGACTCCAAGGTAGTGCAGAAAAACCACCTTCAGCTATAACGCCCAGCTGAAGAGATCTCGCCCTACAGCTCACGACCCAGTAGCCCAGGTGTTCGGGGCAGCCTAGTGAGCTCAAGTCCAGTCTAGGCCATATACTCTATGGCTGGGTGCAGTGGTTCGGTGGGTGTGAAGGGGCGAAAGGCCGCAGCGCCTAGGAACCTATCGAATTTTTTTCTCTTTCCCCTGTTTAGTTGATCATGGGAACACTTCCAGGGCAGGGAAAATTTGGTAGCAAGTTACAACATCAATCACGAGGACTTGGCATTGAGTTAAAAACTGTCACCACCGCCCCAGCCAAATCTTTCTTCACTCAAATAGACTTTTCTCTACATCTTTACAATTCCTTAGAGACGTCCTCCTGAGCGTTTGACTTGACAACTTCTCAGTCTACTCAACAACTCCTGCACGGTCACTAGTTTCATTGTTAGTCACTCCAGAACACGGCGACCACCTACACCTACACAACCACTACCCCTCAACAAACAACAACACTTTCTCTTCCAAACTCGAATATCTTTCACAATGCTCTCCTCTCACGGTCGAGGTGGTGCTGGTAACATGGCCGACTCAAACCACACTGAGAAGACAGACCCCAGCAAGCTCCAGACTCCCGTCCTCAAGGGCTCTGTTGTCACCACCGGCCGTGGTGGTACAGGCAACATGGCCAAGAACGATGACCCTCGTGAAACTCGCAAGCGTCAGGACGTTGAAGCGTAAGTTTTTTTCTTGCCTCCTGCTACTCAATGTCAGGGATCATTCTCTTTGGAATCGTTGCTGACCTGAGACAAAAGTATCCCTCGACGCCCCTCATCTGGTGCTCAGCATTCTGGTCGCGGTGGCGCGGGCAATGTCTTCAAGGACAAGGAGACAGAGTTGACCCGCAAGCCCAGCAATGACGAAGCTATCACTGACGAGGAGGAGCCCAAGTCTGCCAACTCACCTACTGCTGCTGGCGAGTCGTTGGCTCAGAAGGGCAAGAACTGGCTCTTTGGCAAGAAGGCATAGGACTTCAGAGACCTTCAAGTTACTATATGCTCAATCCTAGGCATGAGGGATTCCATGTTCTATTGCTATCGGGTCTCGTTATTTTACAGTACAGCTCGGTGTTTTGGCGCCTTTGACATTGATTCTGAAGCAGGGGTTCAGGCTACTAGGTAGACAATTTTATGAAGGACGGCTCAACGTATGGGACAAAGGAAAAGGAGGAAAAGCAAAAGTAAAGATACCAATGGTTCCCATGAATTAAATGATTTACAAACAAAGTGTTGTTTTACTCAGGACCTTGGCCATGCTGTTTTACTATGTTACATTTTTTTCGTGTCTACTTGTATCCTCCACGATGCCTTTTCTAATGCCCTCCCTTATTTACTTTGATGTTCAACCCAGCATAGACACATGGTATCTCAAAATACGCCTTCAACACAGCACACAGTAGTTTTCCCCCTTAGTTCTTTTTGGTCAAACGGTGAATCTCCTCGAAGTAGTGCTTGAGATGGTCAGGGTTTACGCCAGGTGTAATTCCTGCCTTTGGTCAGCCCCTCGTCCAGCTCAGTATTATATCACAGAGAACTTACCGTGGCCAAGGTTGGCGATCCAGCCCTTGTTTCCGACCCAGAAGCCCTCAACCATCTCCTCCACGGCCTTGGTTATAGCCTCCTTGGTGCCATACAGTACCCCTGGGTCAGCATTGCCCTGAAACACAACGTTGCGGTCACCTCGGATCTTGACGGCCTCCTTGGGATCATGTAACCAGTCCATTCCAACTACATTATAACCCAGATTGCAGGCAGAGTCGAGTGCGTACCAAGCACCCTTGGGGAATACGGTCATGGGAACCTTCTCCAAGCCGAGGCTCTGGAGCTTGGCGGGAAGCTTCTCGGCGATTTGCTTCAAGTAGGGCTCAGAGAATTGACGGTAAGAAGAAGGGCCTAGCTCTCCTGCCCAGGAGTCAAAGACCATCACCAGCTATAAAGTTTGCAAGTTAGTCATGTATAGTGCAGTTCTAGAGGAGAGTATTCTATACCTGAGCACCGGCCTTGACTTGAAGTGCCAGATGATCCACGCAGATATCGGCGATCTTGGCCAAAAGCTTCTTCGACTCCTCAGGATACTTGTAGATCCATGTCTTGACCTGCGCAAACAGCTTGGTGCCACCACCCTCGACCATGTAGCAGAACAGCGTCCAGGGAGCGCCGCAGAAGCCAATCAAGGGCACCTGTCCCTCAAGCTTCTGGCGTGTTAGTGTGATAGCGTCGTACACGTAGCCGAGTTCAGCAGCAACATCGACGTTCTTAGCGAGCACCTGGCCATACTGTCCGTCGTTGGGGTTCTGGAGTGGGTTCGGGAAATGAGGGCCCTTCTTCTCAACCATCTCAACAGTCATACCCATTGCCTGGGGGATGACAAGAATGTCGGAGAAGATAATGGCAGCATCGATGAGACCTGCGAATCGGCGGACAGGCTGGAGGGTGATTTCGGTTGCGACTTCAGGGTCGCGGCAGCATTCGAAGAAGTCTCGGTTACCCTTGGCTTCGTGATACTCCGGCAGGTAGCGGCCGGCTATCAATTGATCAGGTCAGCCTTGTGGGCTTTTACCCGCAGGTAAAATGTCTTCTCACCTTGTCGCATCACCCACATAGGAGGACGTTCAATGGTCTGACCTAAGTTGCAACACAGCAAGTCTCAGTACAATTCTCCCTCAAGATTCTCACAACTGAGGCTTGGGCAACCCACCCCACGCTGCGCGAAGCAACAGGTCGTTCTTGAGAGGCGCGAAATCTTTCGACATTGTAGGTGTTGTTCAGATTATAAGGTAGTCAAGCAAAATTGGTACAGCAGCTCAAGAATAACTGCAAGTTACAGATTGTGACTTTTAAAAAGAAGTTCCAGTTAAACTACAGTTACCCCGCCGAGGACTGCCGATATGGAATCATACAGTGGAGGGGAGGGGTCCTTTCCTTGCCTTAGGTTAATAGGTAAGGTAGGTAGGCGTAGGTACCTTAGCTACCTAGGTGCCGAGCTACTACTACTGAGCACGGACAAAGTTGATTCCAAATTAACCAACCAGGTCCACCTCCATTGGTACTGTCGGCGCTCGGAACTTTGGACGGACCGACACGCTGTTATTACGATGTTGCTAGGCACAGCGCGTTTGATAGTTGATAGCTACATTCAAGATCCATCCATACGAAGCTACCTATACCGACAACCTCGATCTTCAACACTGTCTCCCTAGAACCGCTCTCATCTGGAAAAGCCTTACTTGAGTGACCCATCTTCATCCGCGACAATGTCTTCCGAGCGCGAGCTTCAGATCAACCCCATCGTTCCCGAGTCTGTGGTCCATAACACAAAGGTTCGCCCCTCGCTCTTAATGAATGTTGCTATCACTAGCGATCCATTATCCACGCTCAAGGTTCCTGCGAGCTGACCATTTATGCAGGCTCTCTCCAACCTCCACAGCCTTACTGCGTCACTTTTTGGAGTCAGTGCCGGTGTCCTCGGCCTCGAATCTTATTACGGTTTCCTCGTCTACATCATCTTCTCCTGCATCACTGCTCTCCTCTTTTACGCCCTCAAGGTTGCTCCGGAATCACTCCCCAAAGGCCACGCTCCTCTTGATCCTTCTCGTTATTATCGTGGCTTGTTCGAGTTCTGGTTCGGTGGCATGTTCAATGGCGTTTCGGGCTTTGTCTTAACTTGGACATTGTTTTATGGCTTGGTTCGGGCCTAGATATAAACCATCATATATCAGCATACGAATGGCGTTTCTGGAGTTATGATAAAAGATATTAAGAGACATTGTGACTTCAAGAAAGCAACTAGTATTTAAAAGCATCATCCAAAAAGGTAAACCAGAGGTGTCGGTATTCTACACCAAAAACGTCAAAGGTTCAATCAACAATCTCAACAACTTTTCCAACAAATCCTTCTAGTCCAGATTTATCCTGACTTCCGCCTTCTAGTAGTATGACTCGTGAACCCATCTCAATCCATTCACGGTGATGGATAAGCTCCAAGCCCATCTCCACTCCGCCCCTCGTCGCATCGATTTTCTCCTTTTCGTTATTCGTTTCGAGGTCGTCGTTGAGGTCGAATATCTCCTCAATTTCGTCTGCTTCTCTAGCTCCTGTTTCCCATCCTGGATCTTGGCGCGATATCTGACGTATGCGCGCCACCGTCCGAATACTGGCGATGTAGATATTTACGAAACAGCCGATTGCAAGGGTCTGGGTATCTGCGTCATCAAAGACCGCCGTAAAGCCACTCGCAGCTTGCAACTTCAACCCCGTGTCTGCCATATGTTTCGACGGTATCGCCAAGATCATGCCACGCCGAATACGGGGGGGCTCAATAGGAATATTGGAGTCCGGATTACCGTTCTGGGAACGGTGACAGCGTGATTGGATGACGAGGCCAATTGATCCGGCTTGTCCAGCTTCAAGAGTCAGAACAGGGAGTCTCAAGTTGCGTATGCTCACAATCTGAGCGTCATGCCACTCCCCTGGAGTCGCTGATGCAGAGACGGCATTTTTCATGGCAACGCGGCCCAACTCTGCAGAAGAAGGGTGCGAAATCGAGAGTCCGTAGCTACCAGGAGATTGCCTATCCTCCGGGGTTAAGTCACGAGCTTCGTCATCATTTGGTGGGAAAGGCCCAATAACAATCTTGTCCCCGACAGAGAGTCGTCCAAACCTGAGATAGCCTGACACGACAATACCTGGGTCTGCTTGTTTTCCCAAGGCACCTGTCATGTTACTGTATGACGTTGGCAGAGAAAAGGTATCGTCGATATGGAATAGGCATTTCGGCTGCTCTGGATTCAACGCCATCCCAACATAGTCGCGAGCGGTTGGTGTTGGCGGCAATGGCAGGTTTTCCAAAAGTGCATGCAGGAGGCCAATACCACTTCCTCTTACTGCACTTGTGAATGCTATTGGAACAACCTCGGTTAGGTTGCCACTCTCCGAGATCCCCTTGAGTAGGTCTTGGACTTTGGCCAAGTCATCGTCAGGTACTCGGTCTAAGTCCCTCCATACCTTCTGGTCAGGCCGCAGGATTTTGGGTATACGCCCAGCGTCTTTGACAGCCGACAAGATATTGTTTGTGATTCTATGCGCGCTTGTCCTGGAAGCGAGATCCATTTTGGTTATGACAACTGCCAAAGGGATATCCAATTTGAGCGATAATGTAAGGTGGGCTTTGACAAGATCAGCTCCCACTGATGTTACTCCCAGAACATCCTGCGTTGAGGATGTTGTCCCATGTCCTTTGGTGGCTGTGTCTCCATCATCTACAGCCAAGCACAAGATGATCCAATGAGGTGCCCAGTTCATCAGCCCACGAAGAACTGTCCGGCGATATCTTGGATGGCCAGCAGAGTCAGAAACAAACACTAAGCGACCACCCTCGGAACAGTCGTGTATATCGACCCAAGACTCGATGTTCCCGTGACTGTAGTTGAGAATTGACTGGTCTTTGTATCCGATGAGTTCCTGGGCTATTGAACTGGTAACCCCCGTGGCCACTTCGTGTCTATGTTTGAGCAAGCTAAGTCGACTGTTGCCACGCCCGTTGTCTAGTGTCCCGGTTGATAGAGTCCCCAAAAGACTTGATTTACCAGATGTGGTAGGACCAGTGAAAGTGACTCTCAACTGTGGTGTTGTTGAACTACCACGGCTGGGTACGGCAGCGCTCTCTGTAATAGCCTGCTCGTTCTTATGAGAACTATTAATTCCATTCTCCTCATCTAGGAAACCAAAGTTGGGCTTGACAAGTGCTTCAGCAACCCAGAGTTTTCCGTTTCTGGTAATTTGATGCGGCGAGGGAACAAAACTGTCGACCAACTCAGTCGACTCAACCCACTCGCAGTCGCCAACAATGACTCTCCGATTAACTTCGACAGAACAACCTAAGCTTGCGGCCATTACTCTCAAAGTTGTGAGACTCTCTTCCATCTCATCTTTGGTGAGGCCAACAAGAGTGCCATCATCAGCGACACCAATCTCATACAAGGCTCCTCTTGATTCCTCCAATCCAGGGACAAGTTCACTCAGCTTCACAGGGGCAGAAAGATCAACGCTGTCATCAGGGAGTCTTGGAATTGCCAACTCCTTAGAACTTGATGCGTGATATGGAGAGGACTGTTGTAGCCTCCACAGGAGCTGAGTAGTCAAGTGCTGGAGCCTCTGTTGGCGGGTTTGTTCGCGAGCCTGGTTAGAAGGTGTGAGAGAGGCGGTTGAGGGCATATTTAACCGAGCGTGGCGCGATGTTCCGGCAGTGCTCATGTTCTTAAATACCCTCCTAGGCCGGAGGAGTAGGTGAAGCTTGTATTCGGTAGGGCCCTCTTGTGGTTCGGCCTGTAGTTTAATGACCCCATACTCAGATAGCAACCCTGGCTGAGGTTCCTGTGCTGGTCGGCGAATCTCTGTACCATGTGCGCCTTCATCCTTCCCTGACTCGCTTAGCGGAGTCCAAGGCGAAGAGACCCTTGGAGGATCAGGGTCATAGGTGAATACAGACGCCATGGTCGAGTTGTAGTGGGCGTAGGGTTCTTAAGAAGGTTGAAAGTAAAATCCGATAAATAAGTGATACTGAGTAGGGTTCTCAAGATATTGATGACAGCATGTGACGATATAAGAGCGATAAAAGGGGAGAATATCGAGTATACAGAAAAGGGAAAGCGTAATATATCCGGAATATCATCTTGTTGACTACTTGAAGAAGTATTGTGAGTTGATCCAAGTGTATTGATCACGTCTCTGGGGGATTGCGTTAGGGCGGTCAGTTGCCAGCTCGGGAGATGAAAGGCATGATTGAGAGAAAAAAGGAGCCTTGGTGGGTTATGTAGTTTCGGTCGAGTAGGTATGACTTATTCGGTAAGATGAGTGACTGGAAAATGAAGGCGTCCGCGCTCTTTAGCTTTAGAACATTGAAGATAGAAAGTAAATGTAAGGTAATGTAGGCTGAATAAAGCCTCCCAGGCGAGTCAGAGGTGACGCATCGGCCAAGTGACTAATCACGAGAGTCTTATGGGAACCTGGGATACCGTGATCGCCTTAATGGTCCCTAGGTAGGTTCCGTCAGTTTATATTATTGAACGAGTGGCCGGAATACATTTTAGGTACTTACTATACCCAGGTCAGTAAGGTAGTCACAGGTAACTCTCCTTCTACCAATTCTATCCCAAAAGTCAAATTCTTGCCCCCTACCTGCTTTACAACATTTCATACTAGGCAGCTGATACTTGATCTCAGATAATATCTTAGGTTACCTAGTAGGTAAGGTAGTAGTTAATAGTACCTAGTTCCACACATATCTGTAAATGTACTTCCCTTTCCATTTTTATCACCTTTAGTAGGTACCTAGGTACCTGGTGCTCGGTACCTTACTTGCTGTCTCTATGGGCCCTGGAGCTAGTACGGCCAGTGGATTATTACAGCCGTCCACTACCTTAACGTTAGTTCGGTTATGGGGTACTACCCCAGCTCCCAGTTGGTCTTGAACAGGACGGGAGAAAGGAAAGGGAACAGTTTATGGGTAGAATAAATGCATCTGCACCTAGTGATCTCATGGCGAATGGAATACATCGAGATAACTGGGTCATCCCCTTTGGATTTTCCATTTGTCTAAGGCTACTTTCTGAGTACTGTTGCAAGCACTCAACTGTGACTCGGTCTTAGCACGTAGTGTTCTTGAAGAGATCCTGTCGATAGGTACGTGAATGCCAGCATATCCTGCCGGTAGAGCTTCTAGTGGAGTTGAACTCCATATTCAGATTGCATGCTCACAAGGCCCATCATCTGTCAGTGAGTCACCTACCTGCTGGTGCAACAACCAAAGATCCCAATTTCAGCTTCAGCTTCAGAGACAACAAGCTGGCCATGGAGTCATAGAGCCTCAGTTCTTTCTACTGGGGAGGAATGGTTCCCAAAGCCGTGAAACAATTGCGAGGTCCTCATTCCAGAGCCTTTTCTAGAACACGGAATATGGAATGAAAATCTTCGGTCATAGGCTAGGCTCCACAGGTGAAACCATGTTGATACAGGAGTCTACCTATCGCCATTGCTCTTCAAACAAAGGTCAGGGTCGTTTTGGCTTCACCGTGAACACCTCCAAAGCGGCATATCTCAATCCAGCTCAAACACGGTAGCCTTCCATGCTATACACCTTGAAACGCGTATTGTGAAAAATACGACCTGGCTGAATTACGTGTGTCTACGTCTAACGAAATCGAACACGCAGGCGGCGCCATGGCTGACGCATTGAAATGGCTGAGCCACTCTCTCGGGATAGACGGCGATGAGACCCAAAGCCACATTTGCTGGCGACTCTTAAGTACCTGACGCAATGGAATAGACAACCCACTCGGCGCATCGATGTTTCTGCAGGACTGGAATGAAAACGCGATGGCGAATGGCTCCTAGGTACAGTTATAAAGAAAATGACCAAGGATTCAAGGACTTGCATGGAGAGAGATGGGAGGGTCCAAATTGCGGCTGCAACACCAGGGGCCTGGGATTAGACTAAAGGGTCTAAGTGCAATGTTCTGGCTAGGGGGGGAATAAAACACGAGACTAGATTTGGTGGTAGATCGGTGGATTTTGGTGTAAGCCAGTCTCATGTATTTTTCCGCCCCGAGGTCTGGATCGGATGTATTGGATCTCGGGCGCTTGTTGGGCGCCTATTGCATAACAAGATCATAATGCCTTGCAAATCGAAACCTTCTATCAGTCTATGCCTGAGAGGCGTGTGCTCCATGCCAGAAACGATGGGAGAATTAAAGGATAAGCACGCCACAAGCATGACAAAGTACCTACCCTACCTACCTTATCCAATCCTCTTATCCGTAGACACAGGTGAGTTTCGACGTTCAAGTGGAGGGGTCAGGGGACACCGCCCAGGGTCCGTTCTCCCCAATAAACCACCGGTACCTAAAGTTAGCACTGCAGGAAACCACTATCGGTCCTCTCTTAAGGCAGCACTACCATCCTCTTCTCCTTTCAGCCCTTCCATTACTTTCATAATTCTCTATTTCCTTTCTCGCTGGCACAACTTACCGTGACAGCTCGTCAGCACGCTCAATCCCGTTCCACATCCAACAAATTTTGCCATGAAGAAGTTTGGCTTTGGAAAGAAAGGCGATGATGGTGATGACGCCAACCGCCACGCCCTCTTTGGTCGCAAGAAGTCGTCTCAGTCCAGTACATCTGAGAATCCTTACGCCAAACAAGGCGGAAAAGACCCCTATGCCGACGATGCAAAGTATGCCAACGTAACTCCTTACCAGCAAGCCCGCTCTAGTCTCAACAACGGCCCTGCCGCCCAGGCTCCGAGTTCCTACGGTGCTCCCGCTCCTGCGCAAGGAAGCTTCAACTCTCAGCCCCAACCTCCGAGCGGATACGGTGCTGACCGATACGGATCCGGCGGTGGCTATGGTGGAAATCGATATGGCGACTCTGCTCCTCAGAACAGATACAACAGCCCCGGCCCAGCTGCTGGTGCAAGAGGCCCCGGTGGCTATGGTGGTTTTGGACCCAGCGAGCCTGACACCAACAGAGACAACTTGTTCGCTGGTGCTCAGGAACGCCAGGCCCAGAAGCAACAGCCTACCAACAACGGCCCACAGTCAGGAGCCGATGGCGGCTCGTACGGCGGTTATGGTGAGGAGCGCGAGTTGACCGCTGAGGAGCAAGAAGAAGCTGAATATCAATCTATTCTGGCGGAGAAGCGACAACTTCAGCAGGAAAGTGCATCCTCTGTCAACCGATCGGTGCAAATGGCCCGGCAGGCCAATGAAGTCGGTCGCGCCACCCTGGCTCGCCTGGGAGCTCAAGGGGAGCGATTGAACAACACGGAAAAGCATCTTGATCTAGCTGCCAACCAGAACAAGATTGCTCAAGACAGGGCTGCGGAACTGAAGACACTCAACGGAAGTATGTTTGCCGTGCATGTCAGCAACCCTTTTACCTCCAAGCAACGCAAGCAAAAGGCGGACGATGAGGTCATGGCGCGCCATCGATCTGAACGAGAACAACGAGAAGCCACCCGCCGTGATGGTTTCCAAGCCAACCAGCGCATGGAAGGCAACTTTAGAGAGATGAACACCGTGGGCCGACCACGACAGCAACCTCGCAAGAAGGATTACGGCAAATTTAACCTTGACGATGAGGAGGGAGCGGATGAGCTTGAGGATCAGATCGATGATGGCATCACCGAGCTTGAAGGCCAAGTGTCCATGATGAATATGGTCGGCAGAGCTATTGGCAAGGAGGTTGACTCGCAGAACAAGCAGATCGACCGTATTATGAACAAGGCAAGTGGCGTTCTCAATTTTAAACCAAAGATCATTTTACTGACTTGGCACAGAGCGATGCTGTTGACGATGCCACGAGAATGAACCGAGAACGATTGGCCCGTATCAAGTAAAGGGCAATTTATAACACGATGATACATAGCAACTGTGTTGGGACAGGGGGCGATGAGCACATTGGGATTTAATATGTCTATTTAGACGTTCCATTACAGAACTGCAGGTTAAGTCCCGTCTTGGTCGTGATCAATTGTATAAACCAAATTAAAAGAATCTGGGGTTTGGAGCCTTCCAAGGGGCATGTATACGGAAGTCGAATCACTGTTTAATCGTCCAGGAAGACGGATATTGATGTTTGCGGGTTTTGAAACCATGTATCAGGCGTCCAAGGTATTGTATGTCGCCTTTGAATCTTGACTTCGTCGACTTGGACTCTGCGCATTCATTGATATGGAGTATTTAACCAAACGACCCATAATAGCTATATCGTTTAGGGACAAACACGTAAATGTTTGATTACCTGTGAAATAGAGGTTGAGAGAACTTGACGATTTAAGATTTGGTTATTTAGGTATTTGATATTTAATATGCAAATTCATTTTTCACCATGCACAGCCATACACTAAGCGGCGACTCTCAAGCATATTGCTAACTCAGAATAGGAAAACCAGCGACATATCAGGCCAGAATATATAACCCTGACCGAGAGTTTAAGTGAAGATTTATGGTGTTTGGATTTGATTGTATCCAAAGAAAGTAAAGTATACTTGATGGCACATAATTTATCAAGACTTTTCCGAATCAGTCCTTTTCTTCATTTTCTGGGCTCTTTTGATTATGAAGTACGGCGTAAGAAGCCATGGTTTTGATAACCCAAGATGATTTTATATGGTAGGTAGTAGGTGTGTGTATGTAGTTGGCGTGGTGGAGACAGCGAAAGAGTATGAATAAAATAAGTGGGACATCTGTGGTACTTGATAGATCACTTCATGTCATATTTATTTTGTCGGGGTTGTTTTAATTCTGATCCCAGCGATTGCCTCCCAGCTATCGACATTGGATCCAAGTGAAAATTTCCACCGTCGCCAACTTTTCACTCTGCACCATGGCAACTGATAATTCTGGCCCTCCTCCGGCGAAAAAGAGGAAAACAAAAAATAAGGCAGACCCAAATGCTATTACGATAGGGGGTAAAACCATTTCCCTTGAAGGGTATCTCACAGCGCCCTCAAAGGCTGTACCTGTAGCCTCAACATCAGCATCAGACAGCCCAACGGCCCCTACAGCCACCCCTTCAGCTGCCCCTGTCGCTACCACAGAAGCAAAGAAGCAAAGGCCAGAGCACAAGAAACCTCCTAGAGGGTGCGATACAGGCGATAGGTCTCGGACTCGGGATGATCCAAAACTGCTCAAGACACGCAAAGAGCTTCCGATATGGCAGTATCGCGAGGACATTCAGAAGGCCCTGCGAAAGTCCGGCAGCGACGTGCTCGTGCTAGTGGGTGAGACAGGTTCTGGAAAAAGTACTCAGGTTCCTCAATTTCTCTATCAGGAGCCCTGGTGTAGACGTCAAAAGATCAAGATCGCTGGCTCAGACGACGAGATTTCAGTGGGTGGCATGGTCGCAATCACGCAGCCTCGACGAGTCGCCGCGACAACTTTGGCTCATCGTGTTTCTCAAGAAGCCGGGACTCCTCTGGGGAAAGGACGACGAGATGGCTTGGTCGGTTACTCGGTTCGGTTTGACCACCAGGTCCCGAAGGGATCAAGGATCAAATTCTTGACTGAGGGTATGTTGCTTCAGGAACTTTTGCGGGATCCCAATCTCAGCAGCTACAGCGCTATCGTGGTTGACGAAATTCATGAACGCAGCCTTGATGTTGATCTACTAGTTGGTTTCCTGAAGCAGATTCTTGCAAGCGACTTATCTGGCCGCGGGGGCGTCCCGCTCAAGGTGGTCATCATGAGTGCGACAGCAGATGTGGAGGGCATTCAAGAGTTCTTCAAGGACGTGCGACCAAAGAACGAGGGTGAAAGCACAATGCAGGTTCTTAAGATCAAGGGACGACAGTACCCTGTCACAGTTTACCATGAACCGCGACCTGTACCCGACATCCAGGACGCCCTTCTCAAGACGATATACAAGATACACTTGCAAGAGCAGCTCCCGGGAGATATCCTTGCTTTCCTGACTGGCCAGGAAGAGATTGAGGCTGCCCAAAAGCTGATTGAGGAATATGCAGAAACTCTTGCCTCTAACGTCCCCAAGATCAAGGTGTTCCCTTTGTATGGTCAACTCTCGATGGACGCGCAGCGTGAGGCCTTCTTACCTGTCAAGACTCCTTTTACGCGTAAGATCGTGCTGGCGACAAATATTGCTGAAACATCAGTCACTGTTCCCGGAGTCAGATATGTAGTGGATTGCGGTAAAGCGAAAGTGAAGCAATACCGAGCACGCTTGGGCATGGAATCTCTTCTTGCGAAACCTATCTCGAAATCTTCCGCTGTGCAGCGAACTGGTCGAGCAGGCCGTGAGGGACCCGGAAAGTGCTTTAGATTATACCCAGAGTCAGCCTTCAAGACACTGCAAGAATCCGATCTTCCCGAGATTCTTCGAAACGACGTCTTGGGAGCAGTTCTGACCATGAAGGCACGAGGAATCCAGGATGTCCTTGCTTTCCCTCTCATGGATCCCCCAGAGACGGAAGCAATCGAGAAAGCTCTGATTCACTTGCATTTCCTTGGTGCTCTCAATGATGATGGCACTATCACGAGGACTGGTGAAATGATGGCCCGCTTTCCTATTTCTGCGTCGTTGGGGGCTGTTTTGCTTGCTGCTGCGGATCCCGAGTTTGATTGTGTAGTCGAGGCGATCGACATAATCTCCTGTATCACATCTGGAGAGGACATATTCTTGAGTATCCAGTCTGAACAGGCCCAAGAAGAGGTGGAAACCTTCAGAAAGGAGCTCCAACGCCGCGAGGGAGACATCATCACATATCTTACCACCATCCAACAATACACCGCAGAGAACGCAGACAGAGTAGATTGGTGCAAGCAACGGAAGATCAACATGAGAAACATGAAACAGGCTCTGAATATTCGAAGGCAGCTTCGGGGTATGTGTCTTAAGGAGAAGCTCCTGGATGGGGCTCCACCGGCTGATCCTCAACCATTCGTGCCCATCTCCCCAGAACGTGCTGAGCAAGTCCTCAGGTGTTTCTTGAGAGGCTTCGCTCTGAAAACTGCTATGCTGGCTCCCGACGGCAGCTTTGTCACGATCCAAGGCAAACACGTCGTTGCCATCCATCCTGCCAGCGTATTGCATGGGCAGAAGAAAGAAGCCATCATGTTCCTCGAGCACGTCTACACAAATAAGAATTATGCCAAGAAGGTCAGCGCCATCCAAGCTACATGGATTGTTGAAGCAATGGGAGGCAAGTAGATATTCAGTGGTGTTATTTATTTAGTAAAGGCATGCTTGTAGTTAATACATCGGAAAAGGTCTGGTCTATATAGTGTACAAACTTTTGAGGAATACATGTTCAAGTCAGTAACATGAGCAAAATGTTGAGTTATACCTTAGCATTCGTTATTTGATCATAAATTCCTTAGTCCCGGTCTGTCTACATGAGACCATATCTATGACTCTTGCTCGCCGCCTTCTTTGCTCCGGTTTTGAATGGCCTGCATCAACTCGTATAGTTGGTGTATTTGTTCATCTGCCACATGTTAAATTCAACTATTCGTGTATTGATCATTCTTACTTACCGCTCATCTTTGAGAGCTTCTGCTCATCTAACTTATCACCCACCCACTGATCGCCTTCAATTTTTTGCGCATACATTTGCCACTCTGTTAGGAAACCAATCTTGGAACTGCTTAGTATGGTACTCTTGCTAGGTCTTTTGCAAGAAACATACCAGATGAGCCGGGTTATCCACCTTTCTGTGCGCTCTAAACTCAGCTTTGATGTACTCATCTCCAAGAACTCTCATCTCAGCTGGCAAATGCTTGCGATGGGCACGGAGGAGTCGACGGTATAAAGGAATAGGAGGAAGAAGGGCAGTAGGGTTGGGCTTAAGGCCTCGTTGTGTGTTTGCGGCTGATGCCAGTCTCAACAGAGATGAACGCATATTGAATGGATTCTTCAAAGGCCTATAAGATATCCCGTGCTATTGGCATATAGAAACAAGAATTCACTCGCTGTGTTCTTGGCTGGTAAAGACGAGTCGTTGAGAATGATATCGGACAAAATTGCGGGAGGCGAGATTCTCAAGCATACCTAGGCAGATACCTACGAAGGTAATGACCAGCACGCTACCACTATCCGCCTCTACTGCCCCACTACACAGTGCACACACTTACAACTTTTTATCTGTACCTATCAAAGTCTCAAAGGCTCTTTGAGTGGTGAACAAAGCTCCTTTCACAATGTCGTTCTCATTCGGTTTCGCCGGTGACGATATCTCCGGTGATGAGCAGGCTCCATCTGTCGTCAGGCCCACGACTGCTACTGCAGCCAGCGCATTTCCCGTCCCAGGAAAGCCTCAGCTCCCACCAACTGTCCACCAACTCTCTGATTTGCTTGCTCAGCTACCGTCAAAGATCGCGTATAGCCTTCTAGATGTGACGCTCGATGATGGAGCTACTATCCAGCTACCGCGGAGAGAGTTGTGGGACGTGAGGGTGCAGCTGATGGCCGAGGAGGAAGATGTTGCTGGCGCTCAGTCTGAAGGCTTGGGAAGCCATGATGTGAAAACGGGTGTTTATGAGGGCGGTTTTAAGAGCTGGGAGAGCAGTGTCGATTTAGTTAAGGTACTGGCTGCCAATAACGTCACCTCAGCATTGGGACAGGAAAGGGGGCTTCGAGTCATGGAGGTATGTGAAATAAATTATACTTGTAGCGTGATATATCTAACCCTAGACCAACAGCTTGGATGCGGTACAGCTCTACCATCTTTGGCAGTTTTCCAATGGGCCATGGCCTCCACATCCGAAAAGGAGCCTCTGTCTCTCATCATGGCGGACTATAACCCTTCAGTCCTCCAGCTCGTCACTTTGCCCAACTTTATCCTTTCCTGGGCCCTTAACAACCCTCAGATACCTGAGCTTCAACGAGCTTTCTCAATTGAGGGTGAGGTTGAGCTAGGCTCTGATGTTCTCGCCGCCTTTGAACAATCACTCAAGGAAGCGAACGTCACTCTCTCGTTTGTGTCTGGCGCTTGGTCACAGGAATTCGTCGATCTCATATACGCTCTGCCTTCAAGCCATGATCAAGAAAGGAGCACGTTGCTTCTCGGTGCAGAAACAATTTACTCTCCATTTGCCCTCCAGGCCTTCCTCGAGACCCTCTTCTTAATACTGGAAAGGGAGAAGAAAACCGATGGAAATGAAGCAGCTGCTCTTGTAGGAGCAAAACGCCTATACTTTGGGGTTGGTGGTTCACTGGATGACTTTATTGACAAAGCACGTCAGAAAGGAGCCCAAGTGGAACAGCTCAGAGAAGAGGTAGAGGGGGTCCGAAGAGGGGTTGTTCAGTGCGTTCTTGGACCGACATAGGCATATTGAATCCCTACTATATCGTCAATTCCCGAGAGGGGTTAAGCAATGCGTGCATCTTTGGCTTCTGCGTTCGAGTACCAGAAACTATACTGCTCAAAGCAACACGGGTATATTATATGCCTTTCTCAAACGCCGCCTTTAACCGAGCTGCTTTCCTTAACAAGTCCTGGGCACCTCAGTTGGGTATGGTACGTAAAGCTCAGTGGTTTCAGGGCCTTCCTACTTGCCCTTCTTTTGTAGCTTTTCTCTACACTTGGGGCAGTACCATGTCCCGTTGGGCTCGCTCTTGAGATCGACGCATGACCAGTGAAACCACTCATACGGACAATTGTCATTGTCGCACGCGACCATGTCCCCGTAGCTCACGTTATGGCAAAGGCAATACTTCTTGTCGTCGCCAGCCTCTTCATCGTCATCGTCAGCATCTCCTATAATATCATCTCCGTCAACATCCTTACCATCGGCCACGGGCGTACTTCTTGACCGACCGTCGGCACCATCTTCGTCCTCTCCACTGCCGCTGTCGACGTCCGAAAGCTCACTATCATTCGTTGGCGCAGGCGAGTTTCGATTTGAGGCTTTCTTAACCCGAGAAAGATTCGACTTGTTGGTAGACTTCTTCCGTATTCCACCTGTTGGCGTACCTCGACGGCCGCTCAATGGACCTGTTGACTTTACAGACCCGGTTCTTGGACCTGCACTACCTGCCCTCGCAAGGCCAGACCCTCCAATGGTACCGCCCTTAGGGGTGCCGGGTCCAAGTGATGAGTGTCTTGCCAAACCGCTTGATGTAGTTGGTATAGTCCCCAAAGCAGGGTTCACCCGAGCAACGCGCTTTGTCGCGGGTCCTGCAGAGCCTTCTCTTTGTCGGTTCAATATCATGCTGGCTGCGGGTGTTGCCGGAGCAGACGCTGCGTGCTGCTGAGACTGTGCGTGACGAACATTGGGGTGGTTGGGAAGCCGAGCAAGTGCGGGATTGGAAGAGGTTTGCGCAGCGGCAAGAGGAGTCGAGGGACCTGCTGCAGTCGCCATATGACTTGCTGGGTTTATGGCCCGGATCGAAGGGGCAGTATGATTTGCAGCGCTCGGTCGAAGTAGTGAGGGGACTTCGTCGGGGTCGGTAAAGCCAGGTTCGGCTCGGTCGTAAAGCAACTTGATTTGGCTGTCCAGGTTTTTGAGATGCTTGTCTACTATGATCTGCATCTTCTGGCACAAGGCGATCTTTTCTTTCGATAGTTGGTCGGCTTGCGCAAAACTGTCGCGGACCTGCTTTCGAAGAAGGTCTTCCTTGGGGTTTGGCTCATGGCTTCCGTTTGTCTTGATCCATTTCTGTATCTTCCCGTCCCGGTCCTCGATCGTACGTAAGCATTCGGAGTATTGACGATCTTTATCAGCGACCTCTTCTTGTATGAAGCGGATCTCTTCGGGGAGGTTTTGGACGCGGTTGATCCAGTCGTCGAGGATCAAGCCAGGGTCGAGGGCTTCGGTTTGAGGCATCCTCTTGACGAAGTCGATAGACAAGTCGTCTCTAGGCATGATTGTTAACGATAAGAAGGTCAAGCAATACTAGCTAAGAGAAAAATGCGATAACGCCAAAGCCTGATGCCCGAGACCCGTGTGACAGTGTAAACGAATGCGCAGCGATATGTGGCGAGACCAGCATAGATGGGAGATGGAAGGAAAGAAGAAGAAAAGATTGATGACAATGCAGATGAAAAGTATCGATCTGTTGATGGCTGGTTGGCTTGATGTAGACAAGACAGGACAAGGGCGAGGGTCTAGAAAAATCAAAGTGGTCCCATAGCCTGCCTGACGGATACGAGTCCCCAAGCCAAATGGTAGATGAAATAGCAGGGCAGTAAATGGCAGTTACCAGCAACCTGCGAGGCGAAGACGAAGACAAAGGCAAAAGCAAAGGCAAAGGCAATGCCTTGGGTCAAACTCAAGCAAGTCCAAAGAAGAACGCGGAGTGCAACTCGACATGAATGACTCGGGCGCGGCTCACCTCGATACCCACTTGCTCGCTTGTCCTTTCTTTTGACTTGAGAGTAGTGGAAGTCGCGGTGCTCTGCTCTGCTCTGCTCTGCCGGAATCAAAAGCAGCAGCCGCGAATGTGTTCTCTTGGGGGTGCTCTATTTGAGAAGGATGGGCAGGCAGAATTAAGATGTATGAAGGGAAAAGGTGGAGGCGTTCTTGGTGTAAGTTTTGAGAGTTGGGGAACCTCCGGAGTACTAAGGCAGCCTGTTCCACAGGTTGTTTCTGACAGCCACTCAGGTACTAAAGGCAGGCATCGAAGCCACAGCTCAAATTCGCCCGTGCTATGACCGTTCTGGCATAGACCAAGATGCACTAAGAGATAGAAGCTGCAGGTTGGTTCCTGGCGACTTTCCCTAAGGTATACCAAAGGTATTTTTAAGTCGCTTGTGTCTCTAAAATCACACGGAGCCTCAGTAGCTGCACTGAAAGGAACTTGGCTATACTTCCCCCAGCCTCAAGAGGCCATCCACAACCTGAGGGAACAGTGGGGCCTCCCGCGCAATTGCCAACCGTTTGCATTTGTGCATTTTCGACTCTTGGGATCTGGAGCTCTCTATTTCACCAACTACATTAACCACACCACACATCTCAACCACCCAAACTTGCGTCAAAAATCATCACTTGAAGAGCTTTGCAGCTGGCTCATACCATCTGTTGTGTTATCGATATCTTACAGCCACACCATCATCATTATTAGGCATCAGATACGCGGCAACGACTTATTCAAGTCACTCTTCGTCTGGACCACTGCTTGATACGTCGCACACCCGTACCAACCAAAGCACCTCTTTTCTTGTGCTCCAACGATGGACATAGACTCCTATAGGTACCGGGTGCCTAAACCCAACTACCTTCCGCATATTGCAGACGAGGATCGTGATAACTCGGTCGTTGAGGAGTTCTCCAATCAACCACTGGGGCTGGCTAGTGAGATGGACAATGCTAAATTCTACAACAAGTGCAAGCGTCTGGCTGAAGAGTCTGGTATCACAAAACCCAAGGGTTACAACGTTTCCTTCCACTGCAACCCGGACATTGAGAAGCATCACTTTGGAGTCACTCATCCTATGAAACCCTGGCGATTAACCCTGTCCAAGAGTCTCATCTACTCTTACGGAATGTCATTCGCGATGGATAACTACATCTCTAGAGCCGCCACATATGAGGAGCTTGCAGAATTTCATTCTTCTGACTATCTAGATTTCCTTGGTACTGTCCTTCCTGAGCCAGTACCTCGGGATCTCGAGAACCAAGGGGTTGACCTCAAGTTCAACCTTGGTGGTTCTGATTGTCCCCTCTTTGATGGCCTCTTCAACTACTGTTCATTATCAGCCGGTGGATCTCTTGACGCGGCCAGGAAGATTTGCTCTAAGCAGTCTGATATCGCCATTTCCTGGGGTGGCGGTCTTCATCACGCCAAGAGGTCTGAAGCGTCTGGATTTTGTTATATCAACGACATCGTGATCGCCATTCTTGAACTCCTTCGATACTACCCGCGAGTATTATACATCGATATCGATGTGCACCATGGAGACGGTGTCGAAGAAGCCTTTTTTTCAACGGACAGAGTCATGACAGTGTCTTTTCACAAATATGACCCGAATAACTTCTTCCCGGGGACTGGCGCCCTCGATGACAACGGCCCTAAGAGCGAGCATAATCCGGGCGCCCACCATGCTTTCAACGTACCATTGAACGACGGTATCACTGATGAGCAATACGATCATTTATTTAACACTGTCATTGGCAAGATTGTGGAGAAATTTCGACCGGGTGCAATCGCTTTGCAATGCGGTGCGGATTCTTTGGCCGGCGATCGTCTGGGCCGCTTCAACCTCCAAGTTCAGGGCCACGGTGCCTGTGTCAAGTTCTGCAAAGAAATGGGCATCCCCATGATTCTCTTTGGAGGCGGCGGCTACACTCCCAGGAACGTGGCGAGGGCATGGACTTATGAGACGAGTATTGCTATCAATGCCCAAGACAAGATCAACCCCATCCTTCCAGAGCATGCCCCATGGCGTGATCACTTCCGGCAGGATACCCTCTTCCCTACTCTGGAACAAATCCTGGGCGAGCCACGAGTGAATCGGAACCCCCCGAAGCGACTGCAAGAGATTGTGCAACATGTTACGGAACAGCTCCGGTTTGTGGAAGCAGCACCAAGCGTTCAGCTCCAGACAATACCGCCAGATCTTGGTGCCATCAGAGACGATGTTGAGGAACGGCTGAAGGAGGAAAACGAAGAGAGACGCGACGAGGTTCGGAAAGCCCGAGAAGCTGCAATCGGGACCGCCATGCAGCTTTGAATCGCGCAGTACTTCTCAACGTCACAATGTAATAGTGCCATGTATTGTCACAGTGATTCGAGGGCCACTTTCGTTTCTCCGATAAAGCTCGAGCCAGGTTCGAAACATAATATTAACTCCGGAGTGAGCTTATTTGAGCTCATCAAAGCTGAGCTGAAAAGATCTCCTGAACGCCTTGTCTGTAAAGGATCATCACCGACAAGGGCATTTCAAACAAGGATGCAGTTAATCTCCTGCTGGAGAGGGTTTTGCTCTTGACCCACTATTCCACCTCTGGCGTTACCATATTCAGCCCCTTTGGAACTTTCGTCCCTTGTTGTTTATGACTATTGAATAAGCCATTAGAAAATCGTGCCCAGAAAACGGCTGTGTCAGGGCATGATGGTTGGGTTCTTTGTCGCATCATGTTGCACAGAATCCTTTCGTATCCATCTCACCGGCTCACCCTTTGAGCACGAGGCAAGATGCCATGATATGATATTGATGACAGCGAGTGGAATAGCAGTAGAGTCAAGTTAGGGTATAATATACAGCTTGATTATTCTGCAACTTTTTACATTACGGAATTGTATGTCACACCGGGACTTCTTCAACTCATTAAAGTCCACATACATTTCCTAATTCAAGAATTCGTCTCCAACTGGTCATTCCAATACCTCCCCCGGACTTTTGCAGCAATATCTTTCTTTGTTCAACGCTTATTTTCTCTTCTTGAAATACGAGATTGGTAGCCATGGTTGCTTTCAATCGAGTTGCCCTTGCTGTTCTGGCTGCTGGCGGCTCTGTAGGCGCTCGTCGTAAAGACGAATGTCGGGTTGCTAACCATGTCAAGGCCGTAGAGGCAAAGCCTGCAGCCGCAGCTTCTTCAGCCTTGTTTGAGCTCTCCGACTTCAAACCCGGCGTCGAATGGGAAATTGTCCTACACCAGCCTATCAAGCACGATACCGTTGCCGATTTGATCCCGTCCAAAGCCAAAGTCTGGGACATTGACATGGGACATGGCCGGGATTATCCAGAGATGATTCCCCTACTCAAGGTAATGCGTGGTTGTTCCAAGCCCAAATAACATGGCAGTATGCTAAAATATTTATACAGGGTGCTGGAAAGTTCGTGATCTGCTACTTCAATGCCGGAGCTCTTCAGTCATGGGACAAGGATATCACACAATTTCCCAAGGCCGTTATTGGTCATTCCTTGGCCTACCCTTATGACAGTGAGGAGTGGTATCTCGACATCCGTGACTCAACTGTGCTCAAGCTTCAAAAAGCACGCCTTGAGGTTGCTGCAAAGATTGGATGCGATGCAGTGGACCCTGACAACGTCGACGCCTGGCAGCAGGATGGCGAGGACCCTACAGGTTTCAAACTGAAGCCATCCGACTACACCAAATACCTCAAGAATCTTGCAGAGTACGCCCGCTCAATCAAGACCAAGGATGGTAACCGTCTTCTCGTGGGCCAAAAGAATGCACCTGAAATTGCTGAGGACCTTGTCTCAACCCTTGACTTCGCTGTTCTCGAGTCTTGCCGCGGCACTACGGACCCTGACGAGGAGAACTGGCCATTCTGTGAGGACTTCCAAACATACATCGACGCTGGCAAGCCTGTACTCCAGATTGAGTATCCTCCTTCTGTTGAGAAAACCGGTAAGCTCAGTTCGTCCGACAATACCTACTACTGCACCCCCAAGGGCGAGGATAAGGGTTTCAGCAAAATCTTGAAGTGGGCTTCTGCTCAACTTGACGGCTGGGGTCAGTTCTGTGGAGATGATCCTTTCCACACTCCTGTCATCAATGAGTAGGGCCATTTGTGAACAAGAAGGGTTTCATATTCACACACACACTAGACTGTTGTTTTCTGTATACTTGGAGTGGTGCAATACTGCTCCATGAAACCCACCGCCACTTTTAAGCTGACTCTCATCGACGTCAGATTCTAGACTTCTATCGTTATAGACCGTATTGGCTTATTTAATCATTCTTTGGCCCATTCTGGTGATTTCCTTTACATGTTCAAGCAGCCGATTCAGAGTCATCCAACACTATTTGCGTACTTACAGTCTTGGGCGTCAACCTCCGCCCACCAGCGTTCCCATGTTTTCACGTATTTCTTTCTCTGAAAAGCCAGCTATGAGTACGGGATTCCCTAATGATGGATTTCCGTCTAACATAATACTGGATATTATATGTGTCAAGGAAGAGAAGTTGGACAACCTGACGAATCAGCAGTAGCCGTACAGCTATGTCCAGTCACAAGTCAACGCGTGAGAATAATCCATTCCATCAGCTTTTGCGAAGGCATCCCAGACAGTGGATATCGATCTGACAAGCTCCCACCCACTCAGGCCCCATTGCCAGTATATCGTGGAAAGCAGAGACCATAGGATCCCTCACGTGCAAGTTTTGTTACTCACCATCCTCAGATTTCTAGCCAGTGACTCGCACGCAACAGAAAACACCAGATTGAAGAGCCGAGCCCTATATCAGTGGCGGAAGTTAGTTGTTCTATGCTTAGGTAAACAGGCATCACACTCTTTTGGTGTATTTCTTCCTCCATCCGGGCTATACATATAATTCTTACTGAAAATGTCGCTGCCAACTGATTCTTTGTGGCCCTTTTTTTGATTGATAGTCGCATCCAAGTATGGTGACTATGGTATGTAGATCTAGATACACTTTTCGAAGATGGCGATCTTCAAATACAATGTTGGAACTTACAAGGCCCCCTTTTTTTGCACTATCCTTGGGAATGCTTTTCTGGGATCAAGAATATGCAATAGTAGTTAATCTCTAACCAATACTCAGCATAGTGAAAAGAAAGTTGAGTGTAGTCATAAAATTGTTACCACATCACTGGGCAATGCCAGCTCTGGCTTTCTGGTGCATCTTTCGAAGCTGAGCTGCCACAAACACCACAAGTGCAACACCAAGGACAAGACCAATGACAAGAAGCATAATATCAACGGGCACTGGGTTACCGTTGAAGGTCTCGTGGAACAAAATATCCAGACCAGATTGTGAGAAGTTTAACAAGCCCGAGAGGCAGATAATGAGGCCATACACAGTTCCAAAGGTTCGGAAACCAAACACCTTTGCACTGTAGTCGGACACAGCAGTGTAATAAAATGGGCGGTACAAGACAAAGAGCACAATACCAGTGTATGCTGCCCACTCAAAGGGTAGGATACCCAAGATACCAATGAGCGTGCCACATGCAACGAGTGTCGATAGCACAAGAACAGTGCTGACATGGTCAAGCGCTGTTCCGATAAAGGGAATCGCAAATATTCCACCTGCTGGCAAGGCTACATCGAAGAAAGTATTGATCCTTACAGCACGATCGTGGTCTCCGAAGATGGCTTCGTACTGCGGTCGTATGGTCGCGACGAAGAAGTTGATGCGTGTCATTTGAACGACAGTGAAAAGGCAGATGAGGATGAACCAAGGAGAGCGAATTTGATCTACCACAGTGCGGTCATGGAGGACTCCCCAGACACCTGATGCAACATGCTGTCTCTCCTTGGCCTCAACTTGATCATCACCCTTGGACGACCCTAGGAGATTCTCGATATCATGTACAACAGCTTCGCGCCTTTCCCTCTCTTCACGACGCTCATCGCGGAGCAAAGCTGTATGCTCGTCAATCTCCTGCTGCGTGCTCGATGTGGAGTGCACAACAATGTTTTCATCCGCTTCAGCAGCCTGGTCGACAAGCTCGCCGACAGTCTTGTAAGACTGTCCAGGCATGACAACAATTTGACTGACGAATATCACAGCAGGGACGATCAAGTAGACGAGGAAGAACTTGCGCGGGGTGAAGCTGCCCTCTGTGGCATTGTAGATCAGACGGTAAACGAGAAATAATGCACTCGAAGAGTCGAAAGCGCCGGTCAAGAGCGCGAGGATGAGACCTGAGTGTCGCGGGAAGGCATTGGAGAGCTGAAATGACGAGATGTATGTGAATGGACCACCGAGGGCGAGGAACAAGTATCCGGGGAGAAGACCGTCGAAAGGTAGGGATCCAGCATATGCCATAAGTAATGTGCCTATCGTTAGGAAGATACACCCAAGCAAGCCACATACACGAGGACCAAAATGGTCGAGAATTGCGCCAACAGGAAGGGCTGCAACATTTGTCCCAACAGCAGCGACTGTGAACATCAGGTTGAGCCTTATTTCAACGCATGTGTCCTGGGGATCATCAGAGATAGCGTTTGCATCAATGGTTGGGCTTTGATAGTGGCTGAGCTTGCATACATCAGAATATGCACCTTCAAGCTTTAGGACTGGCTTGATGGCAGCATAGCCAAAGACTAAACAGTGTTAGCAACTTTACCATGAATGGCAAGATTTTGATAAGAGACTTGCCTATGCCCGCAGCGAAGAGACAGTGTACAACTGCAGCACCAATCTGGACTAGATTCACTTGTTAGTATAGGTTTCTTATCTACACATCCAATCCATTGATAAGTGAAAACTCACGCAATCGCTTCCACTGAGGAACCTCAAATGCCCCAACAGTCTGAGCATGTTGCTCATCTGGCCTCAACGAAGCCGTTTCGAAATCCTGAGGAACAGGATTGAAAGTCAAGCGTCGGACGCGCAAACTCGCATCACTCCCTCTCCTCTCAATCGAAGCGCCATGACCGGGCGGAGCGGTCAACGTCTCGATGCTTTGAACACGGTTCAGCGACATGCTCGGTGTGCCGAAGTTTGAAAGAACCGGAAGTGAGTGAGGTGGGAGAGTCTGACTGCTGTCACCTACAACGGGTAGGCCGTCTGAGATAGGTATTTAAATAAACGGGCTCCGGGTAAAACATATAATGTGGAGTCAATGACGATGAAAGCATTGGATGGGATCGTGATGCGCCACTAGAAGGCAACCTGCAGTAATGCGCCTCTAGCGGTAATACTTAGTTAGTTGTGTTTTTATCTTTATCAATGTCTAGTATCAAACTATGACTGGTTTTGTCACTAAACAGATACAACCCTGGGCTGCAGCCAAGCCAACATCCTCATACATACATGTCAACCTCCGCCGTTACAGTTGTCGTTTTGCTGTTGCGTGCAGCGTCTTGTACTCTCAACGGTATTCTTAGAAAGTGTCTAGGCAACACCAGTTGGCCAGAAATGACAGCTTACTATTGAGTATTAGAGGCCTGTCAAGATGTATCACTAACCCTCAGTGATCTGAGATGACGCACGGAGTGGCACACGAGTAGACGCATCCATAACCAGGATTGGTTCCGATCAAGGGTCACATGCAGCACCAGTGCGGCAACATGCGAGATTGTGGTTGGTAGAAGTTCGAACAAGGTGGTGAACGCATGTGGCGTCTGGGGAACCAGACGTTCCCTAGGTAACTTGGACCATCACGGAACGGGACTATACTATCCCGTCCAACGACCACTCATTCATTCATCGAACATGTCGATCAAAGAGCAGTCTGTCACCTCACGATTTCGAAAGAAAAAAAAAAATAAAGAGGCTACCAAAGGATGCAATTATCGTACTTTAAAAGACACTATACACTATCCAAATCACAGACATTACATAGACAAGCTAAGCTCAAAGAGGGGGCATTTCTATTCCAGGACCCAACGACGTTGACCACTTGATCTCATTGCTGTCCGAAAAGATTCTTCCATCGCCATCTCTTCGGTTAGGGGTATAAAACACCTTGAGGGCTCCTCCCAATGCAAAATTGACAATCGCCGGCTGCATTCGTCTGTCGCCAAACAATGGCTCAGGGCATGATCGTTCCGTGAGGAGTCCAATGTAAGAAACAGGCCAAGATGCAATATATGAAGTACTTGCTGACATAAGAAAATAAAGTAAAACAAATACTGTTAGAAAAGGACGCTGAGAACAAGACAAGCCAGTAGATCGGTTGTCGGAACGTTCTGAGGTCCTTACTCATCCAGCGTATCCAAGAGTTTCAATCCGGCTCAAGAAATGGGAGGAAGCCTGCTCATGCCAGCAGTCGCGCACCTCATCGATATAATCAACTCAGGCCCAACAGCTTGCGCTCGTCCGTGGCCCGCGGCCGAAAGGTCCCAAGCTCTGTCACCCAGAATATTGACAAGAAGTTCCAAAAACGCACATCCTACTTGACAAGTCAAGTAACATTCTTTTAATAGTATCGGACAGTAATCTTTTGGCCCTTGGGGGCCGCAGTCTACAAAAGAACATTAGTATTTCGCCAATACCACAAGAGGACTGATAACTTACGGTGCAGCCAGTTCCCTCGCTCCACTGACCATTGACGTAGGAGCATTTCTTGTTGCCTCCCTTGATCTCAATGTTGAAGTCAAGTAGGGCAGTGCTGGTTGGCGAGTTCTGGAAAATGGAGACAAAGGTCATGCCGTTCTTCATGCCAACGCCGAGAACAACTGGTGCCCAGTTACCGGCATCCTTGCCCTTGGGGCTGTCCCAAACACAAGACTCCTCGACAGTGTAGCCCTTCTTGTTGACATAGTATTGGGCTGAGGTGCCTACATTGTCCCAAAAATAGTACGTGTCCTGGTTGGGGTTGCAGACAGCGACGCTGCTACCGGGCTCAGCAACAGCAGGGATAACCATGTTCTCAGTTCCGGGGTAGTCAGTTCGACAAGTGCAAACCTGCTCGTCGAGGTCGTTTTGAATAGTGACACCACCGACACAAGGTTCGCAAAGAGTATCGTAACCATCACGTGTCAGTTCGAGCTTGCCATGCTTGTTGCAGTGGAGTCCACCAATAGATTGACGCTCGGAACCTTGAGCTGAGGGCCACTGAGTCTTCTGGTAGCCAACGGGGCAAGAGTAGGAGCACATAGCACCGGGCTTGCAACCGTCGCCAGAGACGGCAGTGTCAATCTGGTAGATCAGCTTGGACTCGGAGCTGTAGTCAGGGCAGTACTGAACACCAGACCAGCCACCATGTTCCAGCCAGTTGAGGGCAACAGCACCATACTGTGAGGGGAACTTGCTGCAGTCGATAGTACCGCTCTCAAACTTCTTGTCAACACCAGTGGCACCGCTGGAGCCACTGTAGCTGGAGCTGGAGCCGGAGCTGGAGCCACTGGTCTTGGGCTTGGAAGACTTGGGCTTGGAGGCCTTGGGTTGAGTGGCGGCTGGGGCCGAGTAGACAGCAGTAGTAGCCGCAGCAGTCTTAGACTCGTAGAATTGAGCGCCCACCTCCTTCTTGGGCTGAGAAATCTTGGCGGGCTGAGCAGCACTGATGGCAGGAGCTGCGGGTGCATCGTAGGTAGGGTTAGACTCGCCAACAATGACGAGGCTACCACCATCGAGACCGGCCTTGGCGGCCTGGATATCGATCTCCTCTCCACCGAGCTCATAGACGGTCTCGGTGGCGGCGACAACGTACTCGGTGATAACATCAGGGTCACGCTTCTCGACCTTGGAGCCAGCGTGGCGGCGAGCGTGCTGGTGGTGGTGCTGGTGATGCTGGGCGGTAACACCGGCGGCGAGCGTAGCCGCAAGGGTGTAAGTGATGAGGTTCTTCATGATAACGGTTTAACCTATATATCTAGTTCAAACTTGTAATTAGCCTTCAACCTTTTCCTGTTGCCATGAGACGATTCCACGGTGCATGTTCGTGAAGAAGAGCCGATGAGACATGAGAGTTTGCGCGGGGCATCATCATTGGCGCATGTGTAGGCATGCAAAGCGTCCTGTCGTCGAGTTTGCTGTTGCTTCAGTTGATGAGGCCTGAGGCAGTTCATCTATCCTGGCTCATGTTGCTTTCCCCTCCCAGCATAATTCATCTTGCGACTCGATCATGGCACATTGCCGGTTTCCACCAATAATTTCCCTCGGCTTGCCGGTGGTAGTTTTTTGAGTTTCGCAGCCGACAGTCGTTGTGTTTGTGATGGTTGTTGTTGCTCCTTGAATCGGTATGCCTTGAATCTCGTCTCTGCCACATCGGCCTCGTCTCCAATCGCTACTATTCCCCTTCTTTGCGCATCGACTAACCTTTTATTGTCTCTTAAAGAATGTTGTGTTTTTGAAAGTATAATCCAATCCCCTCGACTAAGTGAGCGACTGCTGTAAAAGCGAACGTGATGAGGCAAGAAGCCGGGGAAAACAAAAAACAGTTGATAAATGAGTGTGGGAGAGAGTAAGTAAAGATGAAACTCTCAGTTGGCAAGGAAGGAGCACACGAGGAAAACAAGAGGAACAAAGCGCCTGGGGTTGGCGGAGACGAAAGGGGATAAGAATGAAAAGAGGTCTAGGAGGTCCAGCGTCTTGCCCAGGATTGGGGAGGGACCAGGGACTGGGGGAGTTAGGGGAGGCCTAGAAG
>JAAOAN010000443.1:0-28703 GCA_013396205.1 Fusarium mundagurra | reverse complement strand
TGGTATTGATGTCTAAGTTGTGAGCTAGAAGTGTTATTTGCAGTTGAGACTTGTGGCTGAGAGCTTATTCCGGCAGACAGAACTTAGAACCCAAAAAGCATTAAAGATCTAGCGTTTGCATTGATTGCATGGATGTTCTTCCAGAAATAAAACCTTGTCATTCTTGCCCTACAGCCGCCGTTGACTCTTGTACTGTACATGATCGCGTTTAGTGCAGGATTGCCCACTCAGCAACTGTAGCGCCTGTACCATTCCCAGCTTTGACATCAACCGCATCCAGAGCCTGATTCCCTGCGATCAACAATGTGGCGTATCGAGACAAGGGAACAGGCTCTGGAAGAGTGACGTTGGTAGTGTTACCAGTAGGCATGACGACAGCATCCAGATCATCCGTCTTCGCGTTGTACGCATCCGAGAGTTTGACTCTCTTTATGGACACAACGACATCATATCCCGAGTCCTCGCTCGATGTCCCATAGGCCTTGGCCGGATCATTGATGGTTTCGTTGTGGAATAGAACTGTGACGTTGACAGGCGGTGCATCAGCCCAATCGAAGTAGAAACCCTTGACCTTAGATCCAACATCCCTTTTCGCAAGCGAAACGGTCAGTGAGCTGACATCAGCGGCCTTTGAGGGCTGCCACTTTGTTGAAGTAGCTCCGTCGACGGCCGCAAGAGGAAATTGTCCTGGCTCGTACGAGTTGGAAGACTTGACTGGTCGACACTGAGCGAGATTGCCGTAGACACAGATGATACTGCCTATCTGTCTGTTCTTGATAACAACAGGCTCGTCGAATGTCAAATGATGGAGCGCAGACTCGCCTTGCTTTCCAGCATAAACCGCAATGCTCTTATTGGCGTACTGAGAATCCGCAACATCAAGAGGCTTGGTTGTCGGATGTCGAGAAATAACAGTATGCGTGTAGTTCGACCAAGCAGAGATAGGCCAACCACGCCAGTAGAACGTTCTATACTTCAGATAAGGGATCTGAGGCGGTACGTTCGGATTCACATGGAGACCTTGATCAGGGATGAGTCGCAGTCCAAGGTAACCAAAGATCGTCACCTGGTTAGCGCCTCCATGGCCAGTGAGGAAGGGATATGCCGGGTGCGTGCCACCGTTGACGGTTGCGTTGTCGACCAACTGTTCGGAAAGCTGGTAGAAAGGAGGCCGTGTATAGGGCTTGTAGGAGTACTGTGCGTAGGTGTATGCTGAGCAACCGGATGGTGAGAGTTCATCGGCTACGATGGAGTAGATTGCCCATGTCATGGCCGGTCCATCGGGGGATTGCTTGTTCGCGTACTGTTTGAGTTAGTGTTAGTTCACAATAGTAATGTTGGAGAACTTACATAGTCCAGATCGTCGAGTCCATTCTGGTCAGTGTAGTTATCGTTGTAACCCAATGGAAAGCTCATGAGCACTACGTCAGCCTGCTTCACGATGGCACTGCCATTCATGGTCGTGAACTCCAAAGTTATGCCGTTCTCTCTGATGAAAAGCACATCAGACGCTATTTCGTCTTGGGTCTTGTTCTCCGTCATGCCAAACTGTCGGCGAATCTTGTTGGCCTGGATCAAGGTCTCGGAAGCAAGTGCCATTGTGAAGCCACCAGCGTCGATATGGTTCGCATACTCATCCTATGGCACGTCAGTATTCGAAGCGAACAACATCCGATTGGACTTACGGGATCAGTCATGTTTGTGATAGTCCACGACGATCCATTCGGCTTCAACAAATCCGCAAAAAGATTCGCTACTGAGTCATAAATCGGCAGCAGCGTCTCCTTGAAGAAATCGGTATCACCACTCGTAACCCACTGATTCACCAAAGATATCCCAATATCGCCATTCAAATGGTATTCATAATCCCAGCAAGGACCAGTAGCAGTGCAATTACCGAACCGACCACTGGTCCACGGATACACGGCCGCTGATTCCGAGAACTTGGTCTTGTTTTGAGAACCAGCATAAGACGTTGCGATATTCTTCTTGGCTTGATCGTACTTTGCCACGCGGTAGTTTGTAATTCGCTGAGCAGCTTCAGGGTGCGATGTTGTGAGACCGGGTTGCATGAACAGATCTGCGTCCCAGAAGATCAAGCCAGCGTAGGAATCGGATGTAAGCCCGCCCACTGAGATACTGTCGATGTTGACGGGGGCTCCTGATACGGCCTTTTGTGCATTTTTGCCGACTGTGTTTTGGAGGAGGTAGTATGTGTTTGTGACGGCGATGATGGAAGAGTCGATGATGTACTCATCATCAGGGAGCGTGTCGTTCTCGGGAAAGGCATAGCTATCCACAGAATCACTCGGCATGACACTCTCCCATTCCTTGACATGCGACAAAAGAGATTTTTCGTACCCGTCCTCCATCGCTTTCCGTGAAGCTTCCTTCGCAGTCTTTTCAGGATCATCGAAGGCGTCAGAGGAAGCGGCTCCAACGTATTTGGTGATGTGAACAGGGACACCAGCGGAGAACTTGACAGGAATGGCCTGTGCTATAGATGATTCGTTGGTGTGCACATACGGCTTTCCATGGACCAATTTGCGGCGAGAAAGATCGAGAGATTTGGATCCGTTGACTTTTGCGTAGATGTAGGCGGTCACATTGGCGATTCCAACAGGTCGTACAGCGGAGAATATGGCGCCGTCGTCATCCTCGCCAGACTTGACAAAGTCTGAGCGCACTGCCGAATATCCATCGATAACGTTCACAATCGTCGCTTCGGAGTCGATGGATGGGACAACTGTTAGATCCACGATGGCCTGATTGACATGTAGTTTGTGCGCAAAAAGGCGGTACTTGATCTCGTAAGCACCCTTCCCCTTGGGCTTCCATGTATACGACCACTCTAAAACTCCAGCCTTGAAATCGTAGGTAGACGTAAAGTTATGAACAGTTCGATTATCCACCGTCGCATCAAGATAGACATCATCTCCAAGATCAAGAATAAGTCCACTCCAGTGCGGAACACCACTAATCACACTCTCATAGCCATATTGCAAAAGCCATCCAAAATTTGTCCCGTTCGTCTTTGGCTGCGCATCGTAAAAGCCCGCGATGGTAGCAAAGGTTTGACGCCTCGAGAAGAGCGGCCAGCCATTGATGACGCCACCTTCTTCATCGAGATCAATCTCGAAGAACGGGCCGACGGCAGCGACGTTGATGCCGAGATAGCCGTTCGCTACTGAGCCGCGAGATTGGTAGTGGCCTTGGTCGAGATTGGTCGTGCTGAGGAGCCAATTGTCGTTATCCCATGTCACGCCGGGGAATGAGGTCTCGTAGATGTTTTTGCTGGCTTTGGTTGAGTGATTTGATGTGCTATGACGTTGATAGCAGTTTTTAACGCGGTCATGGTCGTGAGTGCTGGCTGCCAGCGTTATCGAGGAGAGAAGCGTCAAAATGGCACAATTAAGATACTACATCAGAGTTATTAGCATTCGAGTGATGCAAATGAAATGAGGCGCTGTCATAAAAATTTTGAGGCTGATGGATTTAAGTGTTTGTCTTGACGTACTGAGGAAAGCATCGTGACGGTTGCACCATTTGGTGATTTACACTTCACACCGGCAGATTTTACTAGCCTCTTCTTACAGAGGCAAGCTATGATACATGTAAGCAATTTGGCAATGAATTCTTAAAGACTTAAAATAAGAATTGATCTTATATTTAACATGTCCATGAAAACACACAAGAACCTGAAGACCGGGAATCAGACAATGCCGAAATCTTGGTTAACCCCGCAAATTAGCTTTAAAAGTCAAATTGCTAACGGCATTTGTTCAAGACTGCCAAGTCGGCCCGAGCTTGGCGCTCATCATTTCCTGGTAAAGCTAAAATTATGTCATTGTTCAGTAATTGATTGGTGTTCGGAGTAAGCGGCATTCACTCAATGCAGGAGTGACGATGGCGGGCGAACATTCTGGTGCCTAAATGCTGGACTACCAGATTTAAATTCCTCTACAGATTTTCATCAATGCATACTGAAAGATATAGATTATATATAACAGCATTGTATTAATAAAACGCCTCCACCATTATTTCATGTTGCTAGATTCTCTTTACAATTGCTCCTTGACGGCCCATCATACGGAGACTTGACATAGCGACATAAAAGTACAGCTACATAATACTACTAATCGGCACGCTCCACGATACCACAATTATATAAAATACAATGAAGTTTAAGGTGTGAAAATTTCTGTCCTCAATATCACCGCTACAACAGAACCCTTCACTACTAAGTGAATAACAAGTAATCGATTCAGCGATTACCTGTGCCGTTGGGCGATCTACCCTACACAATTGGGTCCCCATATTTCAAGCCAATCACAGCGCTTTGTCGTATAACCGGCTGTAAAAGGACAAATCGACTCAGCCCGTAGCTCTAAGTCAAGCTACTAGACAACAAGGGATAAAGATCTAATAAGGTCTTGATGAAGAAGGTACTATACGCCAGTATGATGAGGATTCCAGGCGGAAATAATGCCTTGCGATCTGCCTTAAATAAATGAAGTCTGCACGACACCACCTAATTGTTTAATCAACACGCTAATAAACTTTGGTGTTAAAACTGTCTGATGTACTCCGTAAAGATGTGATTCTAAAGTTAGATGGTGAGCGCGGATTCCCGTGTCAGATGTATTTTATAACACCGCGGGCAGCCGAGGATAAACAAAATGGGTATTTGCGGATACAGAAGCGCAAGTTTCAGGCAGGAGTTGAACATAATCCTGGTCACAGGGCGCAGAAGCTGAAAAGAAAAGGTCAAAACGGGAAATTGCCGATATCCCTTTTGCGCACTGCCACAATCCCTCCAAGCCACAAAATGTCCGTGCCAAGGGTCTAGAATCTGTCTGGAACAGATTCGACCGTTTTACCCGTTAGTCCGCCCGCCCAATGCGACATTTTCGCTTGACTCAGCACAGCCCTACGTACAAATTACACAATCGTAATGGTAAAGCAGAATCCTTCAGGCGTCATGGTCTGTTGAGAAGCCCCTAACATGCATTTGTTATGCACCCTTTTTGCTGCAACCTGTTGATGAAACATCGCCGTTACATAACGGAAATGAAACATCCCTCGACGTCAACCCCAACCAAAAAACTAACCCGGCTGTCGGCAAGGACTTCAAACTCAATCTCTCATGACCCAGCACGGCACAACTTGCCGCTTGCTCATCAAGTCAGGGGAAACCTGCCACTTATCCGGACCCAGACCCCTAAAACGCAGCCACTGGCATTGACTCTAGCCCAGTACGTACTAGACCTGAAAATCCAATACGAGTGGAAATACGACGCGACAAACCAAAACGCATCGTCGAGTCCCCATACTGCGGCGCGGTCTATCCGTAATGTAAGCGCTATTAACGGTCCAGATTGCTCGCGTGCTCAAAGAGTAGGTAATTAATGCACTGCCAAAACCATGTTCGGTCAAGTAATGAGGCTAGGCACTATGGAGTATGGGGTGATAGGGGAGGCGGCCCTTATTTAAGAAAAAAGGTCTTTGCTCCTTGTTTCTGCTTTCTCTTCCCTTTTCTCGCTTTTTAGTCAGCGCGTTGTTCAAGATGGCCCCCTTCAGGAGGATATGCTTGCTGTATGCTTCGAAATTAGCTAACCAGCGCCTTGCGTTCACTCTGACCCTGTTGGCGGTATGTGCTGCCAAAGGCGTGCATCTTCATAATCACAGAGCTTCGGTGACGCCCAAGCGCATGCTTCTCTTCTTTTTCTCCTTCTTTACTCAAGATGTCCTTTTACTCCTTCTAATCAGACTTCTCCTGAGTCATTGGGTGCCTGGTGCTGTCAAGCCACGGAGAATCGTCAATACACTCGCATCTTCCTTGATGACCTACAACACGATCATTTGCACTGTCTCTGTTTCCTTTTATCTAGTCTCGGGGTCTGAAATTCACTGGCGCAACATCGGTTTTATGGCCGATCCTACGGCGCAAGCGATTATTCTATCGGGTCTCACGGCTTTCATCGGCGTCTTTTGTGTCTTCGTTTGCCTAGCCGCACTGCTTCAGTTCCCTTGCTACACCCTTTTTGGCTGGGGTGGAGACCTCGTCAACTGGCCCATCACTTTCATCTGTCGCCAATTAGGTCATCGATTTAGCTACGATGCGGTATCGCAACGAGAAGACCTATCATGGCTCGACATCGAGAGCACTCCCTATCACGACAAGGAACTTAAGCGAAAGCTCAGCTCGCCCTCAGTCTCGCTGCTGAGCTCACCACGAAGCTCAAGAGGAGGTTCGCCAGTACGAAGATCTAGACTCGGCCAATTTCTACGAATACTTCCTTACCCGATTGTTACTCTTCTATTGACGGCACTTTTTATCCTGACTTTTATTCGACCCAAGGACCCTTCCCTGATCTTTCTTTCGTGGACTACTGGACTTTTGCCTTTCATCGACTTCGCCTCGTCGCCATTCCTCGACAATCTTCCGTCGGTTTTCGGAAAGGGAGTACAGCGAAGCTGGGACGACCGAACCGCGCTTGTACAGCCTACCCCTCTCAGCTGGCTTCCAATGGACATACCAGCCCTGGATGGTTTCAAAGATTGGTATCTCGAGCAGCCCCACTATAGCGCCAAGTCGGACCCTATGAGAGTCTCAAATCTAGACGAGCCCTTGCGAGATTCTCTCCGAGGAAAGTTACAGAACCTCAACATTCGACATGTAGTTCTATTCTTCCTGGAGAGTACCCGACACGATGTATTTCCTATCAAGAAGAATGGTCTAGTCTGGAATCGGTTTGCTGAGACCTTTCCCCATGGACTGCCACAAGAGGTTCAGGAGAAGCTTGCCAACTTAACACCAACAGCAAACTACATTACAGGCGATTACTCAGACGGTTTCGAACATGCCAGTAAACCGGTACGAGGAGGAATTCGCTTCACCAACGCACATACCTCAGGAACATACACCCTCAAAAGCCTAACAGGTTCCATCTGCGGCATATCGCCTCTAGCTGCAGATTTCAATCTCGATTACAGCCATCATATCTACCAACCTTGCTTGCCGCATATCTTCAACGCACTCAACAAAGCAGAGGAGAAACAAGCTCGTACAAAAGAAGCCAGCCAGATGGACAAGTGGAAGTCGTACTTTTTCCAAGCAGCGAAACTCAACTATGATAGTCATGGCGCTTTGATGTCTGCGATGGGATTCCCGGATGAGGGCATAATCGGCCAGGAATATCTTCGCAGCGCTAACGCAAGGCACGGAGCAGTCACGCTGGAAAACATTAACGACTTTGCTTTTGAAGAAGATCCGCTGGAGGACTATATTACTGATGTCTTCGAAAACGCCAACAAAGAGAATAACCGCGTATTTCTGAGCCATATTACATCTACCAGCCACCATCGGTTTCACATGCCCAAGAGAGAAAAGTATACACCTCTGGCCAACCGTGGCCATCTTGACATGATGTCAAGATATATCAACACAATTGGCTACGAAGACAGATGGATTCGCAAGGTCCTTGACATCTTGGACAAGCAAGGAGTTGCCAATGAGACCTTGGTCATCTTTCAGGGCGACCATGGTGTATCTCTCCCAGAGAATGATATCGCCTCGCCATACTATAACCCCAATGTCGGTGTTGAGCATGTACCTCTACTCCTCTCCCATCCCCAACTACCAGCGTTCGACGTGGATGAGGGCGTGCACGCAACTCAAATCCTCCCCACAATCTTAGACATCCTCCTCGAAACAGGCTCCCTCAGCAGAACAAGCCGTCAAGCAGCCCAGGACCTAATACGGAATTACGAAGGACAATCGCTTCTTCGGCCCTTGGCTATGGGCAACGGACAATGGCAGTTCACCATCACCAACCCTGGTCGTGCTATGCTTAGTATCCGAGATGGTCGATATCCAGAGCGTCATCTTGTTGTGCCGATAATAGAACACGTGGCTTGGAAACTGGCGGACTTGACAAAGGACCCTTATGAACATAACCCTGTACAAGCACTAGATTTTAAATCGTTCTTGCAGGAGGTGGAACAGAGGTTTGGAAGGGAGGTTGCGGAGTGGGCGGAAGAAGGTGCATTTATGACGAGATGGTTTGTTAAGGAAAACAGCAAGCGTTGGCGTTTTGATCTTTAATATTCATGTATAATACTGTCCAGAAGGAACAGATAAAGAAATACGTAGAAGGAAATATGTCCCACGGTAGACCATCTTTGTCCAAGCAGCAAGTGACGTACAAAAGTGGCAGAGACCTCGTATGGCCTGATGCCTAAGCCATGTTACCCAAGACATCAAGAACCGTATTGAATGACTCTGGCTCCTGATAATAAATCTTGCAACGACAAGCGCTCTTAACTGGCATCACTTACTTCATCATTGGTCATCCGTCAACGGACCTGGCCGGGCCTAGCATTGACGGGACAGGAACTTGAGTGTAAGTTGCATGTAACTTGTTCTCGATCGGTTGAACGTAGTCAATCCAGTGTAATGTGTAGATGCTAGCCAGGTACATGATTCAACATAAAGAAAATAACTATCTACTGTCGTGAAAACTTAACCTTTACCCATGCCATTTTAATTCCTTCAAAGCCTGAACCAACCCGCGTTGACGATTATCGCCAAATTCTGACTGGCAGGGCGCCACCTTTGCAATGATTGGCTGCAGTCGTAAATATTGGTTATATTGCAAGGATCATGAGACTGTTGCCTGCAAAAGTGCATAACCAACAGACAGAGCTGAAAATTACCCCGCTCCATTGTTTTCAACCATATTTCTTCCTTCAAACTCCACAAGACAGATTTCGACGCCTCAGCAAAGAATCCAGCGGCCATTAACGCTGTTTTCCTGTTCTTCTACTGGCTCTGTTGCCTCCTTTAAGCCACCAGAGACCTCCGCAGCCGACCGAGAGCTGATCGCCGGACCCTGCATGCCTGGAAGCGTCAATCTGCGCATCTCAATCTTGAATCGCCGACTAGGTACTCTAGCCCAGTCAACGGCGATCCAAAATGAACTCTCCAGATGATGCTAGGGCCTTAGTCAACACCTCCGATACCCATGATAGCTCTGCCAACTCCCACCCACCTCGCCCCAGTGACCGCCGCGGCTTCGAGATAGCTATCATTTGTGCATTGACCTTTGAAGCAGATGCAATTGAAGCTTTATTCGATCATCACTGGGAAGACGACGGTCCACCTTTCGATAAGGAGCCAGGCGACCCGAATGCATACTCAACTGGCGTCATCGGCCGCTTCAATGTTGTCCTCGCATACATGCCAGGAATGGGCAAAGTCAATGCCGCCACCGTCGCTGCCAACTGTGGAAAAAGCTTTCCAAACATCAAGCTTGCTCTCGTGGTCGGCATCTGTGGTGTCGTTCCTTTCAGCCCTACCAAGGATGAGATCATCCTAGGCGATGTCATCATCAGCAACGGAGTCATCCAGTATGACTTTGGCCGACAGTTTCCCGAGCGCCTGGTCCGTAAAGATACGTTGCTGGATGTCCCTGGAAGACCTAACCTGGAGATTCGCGCAGTCCTAGCAAAGTTGAACGGACTCCGACACCGCCGTCAGTTGAGTGTTAAGATTGAGAGCTTCCTGAATATTCTCCGCCAGGATCCGGAACTCCATGCTCAATATCCTGGATCTGCAAAAGATAAACTCTTTGAGGCTACCTATCGTCACGCGGATGATCAAAAGTCGTGTGAGCAGGCTGGATGCAAAGGCGACCTAGTTGAGAGAAACCGCCTGTCGACTTTAGATGCTCCTCCAAAACCAGTTGTCCACTTTGGTTTGATGGCTTCTGCAGACACACTTATGAAGTCAGGCGAAGATCGTGACCGTATTGCCTCGACGGAAGACGTTATTGCCTTTGAGATGGAAGCCGCTGGTGTCTGGGATAGCTTCCCATGCATCATCATCAAAAGCGGTTGTGACTATGCCGATAGCCACAAAAGCAAGATCTGGCAACGATATGCAGCAGCCACGGCTGCAGCTTGTGCGAAGGCTTTTCTGGGCTTTTGGACCCCGTCAGTTACTCAAGGTTCGTAGCAACTAGTGTTTGATGGGAAGTAATTAATTGAGTTTCAAGATGTCGTGTGTCTAACTACAAACCTAAAAAGACGTTGCTCTTTAGCAGATCGAGAATATTTTGATCCGAGGAAACGGCTCGCCGAAGAACCAGTGACATATTCCAGGACTCACTACCTACCGCTGTTGAGGAACAAGAACTTCACAGGTCGCGAGGGAACAATCGCTGAGCTTCAAAAGCTTCTGTTCACTGACCCAAATGGCCAACGGGTCGCCTTAGTCGGTTTGGGCGGCGTTGGCAAGACCCAAATTGCTCTTCAGCTTGCACATCTTGTGAAGAAAGAAGAACAGGCAGACCGTAGCTACTCTGTCATATGGATGCCCGCGTTAAGCATGGCAAGTTTCGAACAAGCCTGCACCAAGATGATTAGCGAGTTTGGCATCCAACGAGCTAATGAAGAGGACCCCAAAGAAACATTCAAAAGGTTCCTAAGCTCAGAAAAGGCTGGGAAGTGGTTTCTCATCGTCGACAATGCTGATAATATCGAAACTGTCTATGGAACAGCTAAGGACCCGGGAGGTATTGACCAGTTCGTTCCAGATTGTGAGCACGGTTATACTCTATATACAACTCGGTCACGCGAAGTTGCCGTGAGCGTCGCACAGAGCAATGTCATCAAGTTGTCAGAAATGGATGATAAGGATGCGAAAGCTCTGTTGCAGGTTTCATTAATTCAAAAAGATCAGATGCAGGACATGGATATTATCGACAAGCTCCTGCACAAGCTTGCCTATCTGCCGCTCGCGATCACCCAAGCCTCAGCATACATGAAAATCAATGAGATCTCAGTCAACGAATATCTCCACCTCCTCCAAAATACCGACCAGGATATGGTAGAACTGCTGAGTTGTGGGTTTCGTGATAGGACTCACTACGACCCTTCTCAAAGCGCTGTTGCGACGACCTGGATTGTGTCCTTCGAACAAATCCGCGCTCTACATGAAGGCGCTGCAGTACTTCTTTCTACCGCCGCCTATCTTGAACCGAAAGCCATACCACGTGCCTTATTACCGCCTCTTGGCTCTGAACAAAAGATGACTCATGCTATTGGTACGCTCTGCGGATACAGTTTCTTGAGTAAACGAGAAGATGGAGAGACGTTCGATATGCACAGTCTCGTTCACCTTGCAATACAAAAATGGAATGAAGAAGAGGGTCTTGAGGCAGAAATACAACATATGGCATTCGCACATATTGCTGAGGTCTTTCCATACGACGACTGGGAGAACTGTGAGTTATGGGGGCAGTATATGCCACATGCACTCAGACTCCTAACAAGTACGGATGGAGCCGATGCTGGAGATAGATGCCTACTCGGAGATAAGGTTGGGCGATGCTTGATCGTTGACGGGCAGGCAAGACAGGCAGTACATATCTTTGAGTCTGTGGTTGAGGTCAGCAGGACAACCTTGGCAGAAAATGACTCTGATCGACTGACAGGAGAGCATCAGCTTGCAATGGCATATAGGAATAACGGGCAGATAAAAGAGTCAATTGAACTGCTTGAGCATGTAGTTGCAATGAGAGCAGATCTAGCAGAGACTCACCCTAATCGGCTAGCATCACAGCACGAACTTGCAGTGGCATATAGGAATAACGGGCAGATAAAAGAGTCAATTGAACTGCTTGAGCATGTAGTTGCAATGAGAGCAGATCTAGCAGAGACTCACCCTAATCGGCTGGCATCACAGCACGAACTTGCAATGGCATATAGATCTAACGGGCAGATAAAACAGGCAATTGAACTGCTTGAGCATGTAGTTGCAATGAGAGCAGATCTAGCAGAGACTCACCCTAATCGGCTGGCATCACAGCACGAACTTGCAAAGGCTTATAGAGCTGACGGAAGAAAAAAAGAGGCAATTGAACTGCTTGAGCATGTGGTCGCAATCAAGGCAGATAATTTGCCAGAAGATCACCCACGTCGGCTGACATCACAGCACGAACTTGCAAAGGCTTATAGAGCTGACGGAAGAAAAAAAGAGGCAATTGAACTGCTCGAGCGTGAAGTTGCAGTTCAGGCGGATACATTAGCAGAGAATCACCCATATCGGGTGTCATCAGAATATACACTTGGGGTAATATACCAAGAGAATGGGCAAACAAAAGAGGCAGTTGAACTGCTTGAACATGTGGTTGCAGTCCAGGCGGCTGTACTGTCAGGGGACAATCCTCATCGGCTCTTATCAGAACTTGCACTTGGAGTAACATACCAACAGAACGGGCAAACAAAAAAGGCAGTTGAACTGCTTGAGCATGTGGTTTCAGTCCGAAAGATGATACTATCGGAGGACCATCCTGATCTGCAGCTATCAATAGAGTGGCTGCAACACTGCTATGATAGGTTAGAGGGGGCCAGCGTTTCAGGAGAGTCAGACGGCTGGGAAATTGTTGATGAAATGTAAATAGCCCTCCAGGGCGTTACGAACATGGGAGTGTTGGCAATTGCTTTCAATATCTGCTCGGGATTTATAGAGCAGCAGTCGATCATAGATTGGCTTTCATTATTCGCTAATCCTTCCAGTTGGGACCATCACTTATCATCCTAGCTGCTGTGGTTGCGAGACAAATACCATACCAAAAGATGACATCGCTGGTGGGTACTCCACAATAAAGAGGGAAGAATATGGTATTGCAAAAGCCGTATTCACGGCAATAATAACATATTGTGATGGTGGAAGCGTTGTCATCATGCTTTGAACTGCAAAGGCTCTTTCTTAGAGATGTCAGTTTGGAAAACAATGGGCATGCTGTAGGGTCCAGAAAATGCCACTCAACCATCTGGCTAGACAGCAGTTATTAATACCTCTCTTAATACTACCCTTTTTCTGAAAATGGTCCCTCGGCGAGGGGAAGTCACTAAAAGAGGCATCATTTTGCTTCGAAAAGAGCTATACGGAACCTAGTGGACCGAATGAAACAGTCAGTTGCTGGCCATTTTGGCTATTATGGCTAATAGCAACCGGAGGGCTATTTAAGAGAGCCGTCCACTGATAGCAACAAGAAAAACCAACTTGGACAACTCGGTTTGCCTCTCACGAAGTAACTTACTCTCATTCTGGAAGATAAACACAAAATGTTGTCCATGGCAGTTCATTTCGCAGCTCTCAGTGCTCTTTTCGCATGCATGGTTTCGGCTCACGGCCATGTATCTGAGGTCCTCATCAACGGCGAAAGCTACTACGGGCATGATCCTACCAAAGTCCCTTACGTAACTCAGCCAGAGAGCATCACCTGGACGAACGGCGCCAAAGACAACGGCTTCGTCACTTCCACCGCGAGCGCACTGGCGTCTCCAGACATCATCTGCCACCTCAACGCTACCAACGGACATCTGACCGCTGACGTCACTGCTGGCACGACCATTACGGTGCGCTGGTCGGACTGGCCTCAAGCCCACTGGGGGTCTGTGCTGGATTACATGGCGCGCTGTCCGAACGACGATTGCACAACCGTTGACAAGACGAAGTTGAAGTTCTTCAAGATCGATGAGTTGGGGCAGTTGACTAGGGGAACTATCCCTGGACAGCCAGGGTACTGGGCGAATAACAAACTTCGTGATGAGGACTTTTCATGGAACATAACGATTCCGGATAAGCTGGCTCCTGGAAGTTATGTCCTCAGACATGAGATTATTGCCCTCCATGTGGGAGGTGCAGAAGGGTCAACTCAGATGTATCCTCAATGTATTAATCTGGTTGTGAAGGGAGATGGCACTGCACAGCCTGATGGAGTGTTTGCGACAGATTTGTACTCTTCTAAGGATCCGGGGTTGCTACATAATGTTTTTGTGGATGAGTGGAGCGATGCCAAGTACATCATCTCGGGACCTTCAGTAGCCAAGTTCTAGGAAAGCTAGCATGTAAAGAGCTATTATATTAAGATTAATCAAGGGATTTACTAGTATTGCTGCTTACTTTGCGAAACATGCCCCTACGATGATTAAACCAAGACCCTGCGTGTTGATTACTTTTGAACCACCCGCGGCGCCCGATTCGGAAATCCCGCGCTATATGGATTGAAGGTTAGTACGATTGAACAGTACTTATGGTTCGTTTCATATACCTATGTATCAGCTGTTGGTCAGTTCCATAGTTTGTCATGTATTTGAGGGTAGAAACTGTACGCCGGAGTAGCTGAACGTGTATAAAGTTGGCTGGTCCCATGTGACGTATTGGCGGGTCTTCATCAACAGACCATTCAAACATAATTCCCTACTTTATAGATAACAGCACAGAGACTCCTCACCTTTATCTCGCGCACCGGTAACCCCAAGAGTGAGAATGGTTGTCGTTGTTGTAGCTGGAAGGACCGGTGGCTCGCGACCACTACGTTCGAAACCTCGCCATAAGATAGTCTTTTTAAGCCGCAAGTTGAGAAGTCCTGAGACTACTGCAAACCAACATGCAAATATTGAACAACGTTAAGATACCAGGCTCCGCTACCTTTGTCACTCTCGACTGCAGTGATGTCGACACAATGGCAACGGTCCCAGACGACAATGAGGTTCACACCGTCATATGAGCCCTGCGCGTTTTCAACCTAGTCAAATCGACAACCAAAGTCAATACCCCAAGCACTTCATCACCAGTGACTAGGGCATCGAAGATCCCGACACGTAAGCCGTCTCCTTCGAGGTCCTGTGCCATGATGTTGACATGAACTAGAACACTCGTTGGCCAAGCGCGAGGTCACACTTTAACTGAACTTTGCAATACAAAGTTTTGAATAGACCGGATAACGGGTTCTTGCTTGATTACTACGGTCTAACAACGCTGAAGCCTTATGTGCAGAGGGTTGCTTCGGCTATCGACATCAAGCACAAGAAGGTCGGAATTACTGGCATGGGAGATGAGCCGATCGCGTTTACGTATAACTTTGACGTCGCCAAGTTTATGGTTACGTCCCTGGGTCTGCCAAAGTGGGAGGAGTTTATGTATTGCTGTGGAGAGTAGACGCGTGGAATGAGGTCGCTAAGCAGGCGGATGAGGCTATAGGTAAGCCGACAACCCAAATACAGCTACCTCTTCGTTTCTCTTGAAAGCTGGTAAAACGATACCATCCAAGCTCGATTTCTTGTATGCCTCTCTCGATGATAAATTCTAACTCTTATGTATTCCCCGTAAAGCGATGTATCACTTGCTCACTGCAACATCAACTAAGTAAACAAGGCGGAATATTAAACCTCCGGAAGACTCGTAGGTGTCACTGCCTGCTCCTCCTGTTTCTTGCTCAAAGCCTGAGGAAAAGGCCCTAGCACCGGAGAAATATCACCCCACCACTTATTACCATAGCTCTTATACCAATCAATCGTCATCTTGAGCCCTTTCTCGAAGCTGGTCCTTTGCGTCCAACCAAGCATCTTGAGCTTAGTAGCATCAACAGCGTATCTTTGATCATTAAACGGACGGTCGTGAGTATGCTTTACCCAGCTCTGGAAGTCGTTCGCGTCTTTGACATCGATACCCATCTCGGTGAGAATAATATGACAGAGTTCAAGATTGGAGATCTCGTCGCTGGAGCCAATGTTATAGATTTGACCAATCTCGCCTTTGTGAAGAATGGTATCAAAGGCGTCGGCGGCATCTCCTGCGAAGAGATACCGGCGGGTTGGACTACCGTCTCCATGAAGGATCACGGGTTGACCACGGTGAAGTAGTGAGACGAACTTGAGTATGATTTCTAACACCAAGATTAGATCCAACGCAACAACACGAAAGGTGGAGACTTACTCTCAGGGTACTGATGCGGTCCATAGACGTTATTGCTCCTCACAATGATAACTGGAAGTTTAAAGCTCTTCTGATACGAATTCACCAACATCTCCGCAGCAGCCTTACTCGCAGCATACGGATTCGTTGGCGATAGAATACTCGCTTCAGAAAGATCATCATTCCCATGCGCAACCTCTCCATAGACCTCATCAGTAGAAATGTGGATGAACCGCTTGATTCCTACCGTTTTCGCACTCTCGAGAAGTACATGGGTGCCGTACACGTTTGTCTCAGTGAAGCTGTAGGAATTGCCGAAACTGAGATCGACGTGTGATTGTGCTGCGAAGTGGAAGATTGTGTCGATGTTATAGCGACTTAGACAGTCTAGGACTTCGCTGGGGCTTGTGATGTCACCCTGGTAGAACGTGAAATTGGGTTTCTCGCGGAGAGCACGTGTGTTGTTGAGAGAGGAGCAGTAGTCCAGCTTGTCGAACGATATGACGTTGTATGCGCCGGGGTAAGTGAGGACGAGGTGACGAACAAGCCATGATGCACTGTCTTGTTAGACTCTGCCGATTCGCTTTCTGGGTGATTACTCACATGAAACCTTCACCTCCTGTGATCATGATGTTCTTCACATCTTGCTGTGGCTCGAATTTGGTGCTACCAGTTAGAATAGGCGTGTACTGCCAGATATCCCGCTCGGGAAGAAAGCTGTAGCCCATTGTTTCCGTAATTGAGATGACGAATCGGCTCAATGGTTGGCAAAGATTATAGTAAAGCTTCTGTATCAGCAGCTATCGAGATTTTTAAAATACCAATGTTGATTAACAACTGAAAAGGTGTTCTATTCCTCCCTTGTGGACGATGTTTCCGGTCGTCGTATGCCCGTGCAATTACCAGACCCTGCCAGGGTGAGGTCCTTCGGTGCACCAAACTCTATTCTCCCCTTTGACCCCTTATCCCTTTGTGGCGGAAGTTGCACCAGCTGAACAGAGCTTAACGGTTAATGGAATAGTGCCGATTTTAGTTGTCCCCTATTCTCTCCCTGTCTCATGTTCCAAAACAACACCATACCAAAATCGACCTTAAATTGTTTGTTGTCAAACGGCATCCCAAATATACGAAGCCTAGACTTATCACACAGAGCGAGGTGTATGTAATCTAGATCGTATCTCAGCTCTTCCCGTCGCCAACCTATCCTGCTCCCCAAATCTTCATTCCACGTCACACTTCACAACTCCTAACACATTCATCAAGATGCCTGGAATCAGCACCAACGGATCAAATGGCGTGAATCTTCGTAGACCAAACCGCTTCCTCATCTGGGGCGGTCACGGCTGGATCGCCGGCCTTCTGAAAGACCTCCTCCTCCACCAAGGCAAAGAAGTCTACACCACAACAATCCGCATGGAAGATCGCGAGGACGTCACCAAAGCACTTGATGTCTTTAAGCCAACGCACGTTCTTAACGCTGCGGGCTGCACAGGTCGACCTAACGTCGATTGGTGCGAGGACAACAAGGCGCAGACCGTTCTCTCCAATGTCATTGGGACCTTGACGGTTGCGGATGAGTGTTCTCGACGAGGTATTCATTGCACTGTTTTTGCGACGGGGTGCATTTATCAGTATGATGAGGAGCATCCTATTGGAGGGAAGGGGTTTACGGAGACTGATGCTCCGAACTTTGATGGAAGCTTTTACTCTATGACCAAGGCCCACGTTGAACCTGTAAGTGTTGGCGATCTTGAAAGTGTCTTTTACCTCTCTAATACGATTTTTCTATAGATCTTGGCAAGCTTTGACAATATCTTGATTCTACGTCTTCGCATGCCAGTCAGCGATGATCTCAACCCCCGAAACTTCGTCACCAAGATATCCAAGTATGAATTCGTCGTCGATATACCTAACAGCAACACGATTCTTCATGACCTCCTCCCTGCATCGATCATCCTAGCTGAGAACAAAGATACTGGAGTTTACAACTTCACAAACCCCGGTGCCATCTCACATAACGAGGTGCTCGGCTTGTTCAAGGAAATTGTACGACCGGGGCTTACGTGGAAGAACTTTAGTCTTGAGGAGCAGGCCAAGGTTATCAAGGCTGGGCGAAGTAATTGCCAATTGGATAGTACTAAGTTGGTGAAGAAGATGAAGGGGTATTGGCATGAGATTCCCGAGGTTCATGATGCGTACAGGCAGTGTTTTGAGAGGATGAAGGCGGCGGGGATTCAGTAGTGGTACATGTTCTTATCATTCTCTATAATCTAGTTGTAGCTTTGGCTTGAGAAAAGCTCTCCCTATAGATCCGAGTTCACTTTACTATTCAAGCTCAGTACTTGTGTGACATCTTGTCTGAATTCTCAGCTAGATGCTTTGTTTCGAGGTGCTACTTGTGGCTTCCAGCTTTTATCACCATTCAACGTTTCCTACAGCACTTCAAGTCATTCATTTCCGTTTACGTAAAATCTCAGTGAGATGCACCTCACTCAATCTGTAAAAGATGACACGGTCTCATTGTTGCTATGTTGACTACTTACTTTCATATGCCAAACTCATCAATATCTACCAATCCTTCGCACAATCCCCTGGTACAAACGGCGCCCAATCCATATCCAACACCATCTTAGCCTCTGGGCAATAATTGTAAATGTGCTCCCGTCTCTTCTTCGTCCCCCAAATGCTCCCATGCATCCATCCCGTTCCACCAATATGATACCCCATAGGCTCATAGGACCCATCCCGCCAATCATCTATACCTTTCACCCACTGTCCCGGTCGTCCAGGCTGCTCCATCTGTTTCATCATGTTCAGATGCTCACACTCCTCGTCAGCATAGTCGCCGTCGCACTTTGGCTCGGGTACTATCTCTCCAGGCCCGCCGTTCATCTCGCCTGAGAAGAGCTGGGATACAGAGCCATTTGCGACTCGACCATCTACATGATGACCCAAGCGTGTCGAAAGCCAGACATCTTCTGGATCACTGTCGTTGGCGCGCTGTTGGTTCTGCAAAATGCTGACAATACTGCTTACCCGACGGATCGACAGGCCACCATTCCCACCATATTGCCCCCGTGTATCCCACGGCGCTCCAACATAGTCATACCCCAAAAACTCATCAATTGTCCGTTTATTATTCGCGCAGAGTATCGAGTCCGTCTGAAAGACAAGCAACATCTCCGCCGGCTGCAGTACAGTATCATACAGCCATAAATTCGTCAAGAAACGAGAAATCATCTCTTGGCCGGCAGTGCTCATATTCGAGGCTATGTACGTCAAATCCAGTTTCCCAGACTTGACGTGCTCGCGCATAGCGGCGGAGGAGTTCACGTGCGCTACTGACTCGTTGGAGCCCATGAAGCGGAACTTCCAGTCTGGCGGCATTTGGTACATGAACTTGAGGATCAGAGGGGCGATGATGGGTTGCGGTCTGTTTTCTATGAGGAGAGCGACTTTGGACTCGTTGTATATGGATTGGTTGGCATAGTGGAGGGTTATTTTGGGGAGGGTTGGGAGAAGCACTTCTGTCAAGTTGAGAATGATGAGGATTCTGCTGTCATTGTCAGTTTCTTCGCTATCAGAGGAGGAGGCGGAGATTTACCCGGATACTGTTATTAATGCTATAATGGCGATACGTGATGGTGACGATAGCCGCCGCGGCGCTTGAAAGATTGAACTGATCATTGTGATGGGGTGTAGAAATTGATATCAGTAGTAGGTACTGAAAGCAGCTGCTCACCTAGAAATAAGTGCGATTGTATAAATCGAGACAGCATTGCAAATCGTGCTGGACACTTAGCGCCCATGCTCGGAGTATCCTAAATCTGGCCCAACATTAGTGACAGACCGTGCGAAGGGATAGCCAAAAGGGGTATGGACAAGTTCAGGTGCGCCACAAACTCATCCCCATTCCTTTGCCTGTCGATAAGTCATTGGCGATGAACATGCAGACCTTTGTTCTTTTAGTGTGTTGTTTTCGAGGGCCCCGTGTTCTCAAGTCAAGAGGGTCGCTGAAGAATCCGCGATTTCGAGGCCCTCATTACTTTTCTTTCATACATTCACTCAGTCACGCCATTCCTCGTCAACTATACACGTCTGAATAACAATGCCTTCCTTTGTTAAATCGAAACTTCGGCCCAATTCCCTTCAAGCACCTCTCATTGCCATCGTAGCATTACTCTTTGTGTAAGCGACACCTCCGCTCTCAACAGCATGTCATCTAACACTCTCTCAGATGGCTCACCGCCCTCGTCATCCTTCCCCAATGCCAACCCGCCATTGCATCAGCCCGTCAGAATCTCCCCTCAATCGCCATCGACTGGTCTCCCAACAACGATCCCCGAAAGAACTACAATGCCTCCAAAGTAGCTCTCATAATCGAACATGAGCCATTACCCCTTCTCGTCCCTCTCATCCTCCACATGATCGGTGTTGTGCCCCCAGATTGGCGCTTCATCTTTATAGGATCTCAGAAGAGCGTGTGGACGGTTGGCCGAGCTTTCGGGATCCAGGTTCATCAGGGCTTGGGCAAGATTGAGCTGATGCAGCTACCGCAGCCGTGGAAGATCAGATCGAGGGAAGATAGAAGTCGTCTTCTCACTGATACCAGGTTCTATGATGAGTTCCTACCTGGGGTAGAGTGGCTCTTGATGTTCAGCTCGGATAGTATCTTATGTGCCAACTCGGAGTTGAGCTTGAATGACTGGCTAGATTATACTTGGGCGGGTGCTGCTGAGTAAGGTACCTCTTCCTCATTCTCTTCAACTACTAACATTTGTCTAGCAACAGAGAAAACAAGGCCCTCGCAGTCTACGGCGATCTCTCCCTCCGCCGCATCTCAGCCATCAAACAGATCCTCAGCTTCCAATCACGGTACAACGACAGCGCAGCTGATGACTCGTGGTTCGGCACACGTCTTGAAGTCCTCCCAGATGCAAAACTAGCCATGACTTCAGATCGACCCTTCACCGTTCAAAACAACATCACCTCGAAGCCGATGGGATACAACCTCCAAGCCCGTGGCAATCTGGTCGACCAAGACGCCTGGAAGTTTCCGGAGGCGAGGAAAGCGGCTTTGAAGTACTGTCCGGAGATACATATTATTCTTAACATGAAACTTGAGAAGGAGAGGTGTCCTGGGGATAATCTCATGGGCCAGATTAATGCTACGACGACTACGATGGAATCAGCTTCAACTACTTCATAGAATGGTTCTAGAACTATCTTAACTTTCTATTTCTGTTCAACTCTACTTTATGAGCATCATCAATTGGAAATTTTATTTCCGCTGTCTTACTGGTAGGCTCATGGTATATCGCCGAGATCTCGGCGCTATAGAAGTGTAACTGCTCAGGACCCTGAACCCCGAATTACTTTTTGACTGGCTAGTAACATCTGCGAGTACACAACATGCATCTCTCTTGAACTGGCGCACAATGCAGGCAATTTCTCTATACGCTAGCTGCTGTCGAGCATACAGTCGTTCGGGGGATAAGCTACCCCTCGATAACCCTTCAAAGGCCCACTCTCCCTTTTGGATCAGTTTTGATCGTCAACAACTTCTAGGCGGTCTCGTCGGGCGCTATCCCTTCCCGTGAAGGGATGAGACAAACCCGGCCGCGCTATGAGCCCTTCCGCCCTTGCACTAGGCAAAGCTTATTTCCCAGTCCAGGAACGCGAATGAGATTGTCTTCGCCCATTGGGAAAAGGATGCGGGAGGTGACTAGATTTGGGTCTTGACCCTAAGGGATGAAAATCTTTAGGCAATTTAGCCTAAGTTTAGGGGACTTTCTCCGAAATTTATTTTAGTCCCCTTTTCTAGTCTTGACGTTTTTTGCTCCCCGAGGTCCCCTTCAGACGCAGGAAACAAGCAGGTTCTACTACTGTATTCTGTGCTGGAGATAGAGTTGGGCTGTGAGGTAGTAAAATGCCAGCTCCCTCTATGTCCAGGGAATGACCCTTGGTCTTGGAATGGAGAGCAGCGAGTTCTGGCTTCTAAGTACTTGGCCAAATGATAGTCCAATATTCCTACCTCTGGCTTTACATATGAGATTGATAAGCACAAAATAAGACTTTTGGAGATGTGTCATTCTCAGTTGAGTTGCTGAGCTTACACTTACATCACGTGCCTTACCTCACCTCCTTGCCTCTCATCTCAAACCATCCGACACCTTCCCGTCTCTGCCCATTCATCCAACCTCTACACTCCTTTACCCCAATCATGTCTCCAGAAGCAGACTCCAAGCTATACCCCATCCCTGAGGAAGCATCCTCGTCTTCATCCGCGACAACGATAAATTGTTCACCTCAAACGTCCAAAATTGAGGATGACGATGTCGGTAGACGGCCGAGTGACTTTGAGCTCAATGACCTCTTTCACGATGACGAGCCGCTTCTGTCTGAGCACAACGAGCATGTGCGAGAGAAGGAACAGGAACAACGGTCTGTGCCTAGAGCATCCGGCTCGGCGATGAAGTCAACCTTTTGGAGATTGGTGAACGTTGTTGCGACAGTCTTGATTGTATTTTCCCTTGTACTCATTGGGCGACGTGATGCTGACAGTATTTCAGGTCTTCACAAACAAAGCTATCCTCTCTGGCAACTCCCTCAAACACGCACAGCTCTCCTTCGCAGCCTTCCACTTCACCATCACCGGCCTTGTGCTCTTCATCCTTTCCCGTCCCAGATTCGCCTTCTTCGCACCTAAATCCGTCGCTGTTCGACAGATGATACCGCTCTCCACCGTCATGGCTCTCAACGTCATCTTTCCCAACCTCTCGCTCGCATACTCGTCTGTATCATTCTACCAGATCTCCCGTATTCTGATAACACCTTGCGTCGCTGCGATGAACTTTGTACTCTATAGAGCTACTCTCCCTCTCTATGCGTGTATGGCGCTAGTTCCGGCATGTGTTGGTGTCGGGATGGTGTCGTATTTTGACACCAAAGCCACGAGTGCGCGAGTGCGGCTACGACCGGGTTGTTGGGTGTTGTCTTTGCATTTCTGGGCATCTTCTTTTCGTCGCTTTATACTGTCTGGCTTGAGAGTTACAGAAAACAGCTGAGTATGACGAGTATGCAGCTGTTGCTCAACCAAGCTCCTCTCTCGGCGTTCCTGCTACTGTACTTTATACCCTTTGTAGATAAGACTCCTGTTCGGGAAGATTTATCTCTGAACCTTTGGGTCTTGATTTGCATGGTATGCCGCTCCAAAGTGGTAAGCATCTTAAGATGGAATGTCGCTAATAAGTCATACAGTCTGGCATCTTTGCAGCATTAGTCAACGTTTCGCAATTCTTCATCATTGCTGAAATGGGTCCGGTGACTAGTACCGTTGTCGCTCACGGCAAGACCTGCATTATCGTTGCTATCGGCTGGTACATATCCGGTAGAGATGTCGCTGATAAGTCTATCATCGGCCTCATGATGGCTTTGCTTGGAATCATCCTGTGAGTAACTTGTGATACGTGCCGTGCTTTGGACTTGTTGACTGATCTGTTATAGGTACTCAGCCGCTATTTTGAGACAGGGCCATAGGGCATAGATTCTAGAACTAAACCAAGATCATAGGTGGTTTACAGAATACATTACAGAGTTACTTGTGTCACTTGTATGTAACTGATTTCCGTGAGACTTTGCATTCTTGAGGCCGAAAGCAGGAAGAGTCGATGCATAAATTCTGGAGGGGAATGTTACAATTTGAGATATAATAAAGAATTAATTTTGGGGCCTGGTTTGCTTGTCTATGAACCCGCAAGCGTGGTGACCGGACATTACCCTGAACCCGCATAATAGCAGAAAGAATATGTTAATAAAATAAAGCAGTAACAATAAAAACTCAAATTATTTATAAAACTTAGAAATATGTGTGCGTCATTGCATTTGGCTGGAATTTCAACTTTCACTCGCATCTTTCTTCCACCTCACCATCTGTGATAGACAGTCAATTCGCTGCAGCTTACCTATCTTGAGTCCGCAACTCCCTCTCAGCGCAATGAAAACAGCACAGTTCTGTTCAAGAGCACTGAGTCGCAGAACAATAAAGAATTTCTGCAAAAGAACAATGTGATTCCAGTTCTTTATCCACTCAATTGTTCGGTGGAATACAATTTTGTACCTTATCGCGCTCAGGAGCGGAAGATTGTTCCCCCGAGGCTGCACTGAATCATTCTTGGTAGAACAGACATTGACACTGGCATTTTTTGGTTGCTCTGTCAACCAGAGCCAAGCATCACCAACTGACTCCACTTCCGCCTCAGCCTCAGATCCATTTCAGCAGCGCTTGTCATGATCTCACATTTCTCCCCCGCATGCATCATGAACAGCATCAACAAACGTATTCTTTTTTGGCTGGATGACCTCCCTCCTCATTTCCCTCCTTCCGCGCAACCCATCTCCAAGAAGCGCTCCCTCTCCAACGCCAATCTCCCCATCTCGCCGCCGCTCTCGCTCGACCGCGGCGACGACTCAACCATGGAGGGGACACCCGTCAAGAAGCGCAAGCTTGGTATCGTGCCTTTCCTTGCTGCACAGACAGACGGCGATGAGGTTGACGTGAGTGAGATCATTGTTGAAGACGAGAACGATGAGGCTTCGCGACATGGTCGATCGGTCACCGACACTAGCTCTTCGCAGAAGAGCGGCGGTACGGTGAAGCAGCTATCGCCCAAGAAGGTCATGTCGAAGCTTTCAGTCACGCCTAACGGACTCATGCAGAAGCCGCTCAAGGCATCGGATCCCTTGGTCCCAAAGTCCCTGGTGCAACTCGAGAAGGACATGGAGAGTATCGCAGATGGACATGGCGTTGTTCCCGAATATCTTAAGGTGATTTCAGTGCATTCAGCTCAGCTCCTTTCCATTACTGACAATTGATAGGCTGAGATGTGTGGCAAGACAATTGACGATTGCGATTTCACCACCGGCATGTTCGACAAGAATGGGATGAAGTACTCACCGGAATCTCATCGCGAACTCAACCTCTTCGACATCATCGCTATCGTGGCCAGCGCCAATACCTGCCAGGAGGATCTCCTCGACGAACATACCTGGAACAATCATGTTCACACCCCCCTCCTCAACGCCGCCTTCTACGGAAAGTATCCTTGCCCTCCACAGCTCGATGGCTTCCTGACCTGGTACGTCTACCACAAAACCCTCACTCATCTGCAGCTAACGTTTCCCAGCACCACCGCCACCATCCTCCCCGAGTACAAGATCAAAGCAGCCCCTGGCAAAAAGGTCGATTACGTCGCGTACATCAATCCCGACAACGACAAAGCCCAACCGAACGCCAGAGCAATCATCGACAAGTATCGCGCCAACTTTGCAGAGGAGTCCATCAACCACACTGGCTATCGCAAGGTGACACCCATCTCCTTCAGCATCGAGACAAAGCGCAGCGGCCAGGACGTGCAAAAGGCACAACTTCAATTGGGAGTATAGCATGCGGCCCAATGGAAGCACCTGGAGAAGCTTGTTGGCGATAATGTGAAGAATCTACCCTTTATCCCTGGTATCATCGTCGAGGGACATCAGTGGCGATTCGTGACGTCTACCTATGTTGATGGAAAGACTGTGAGTGATCTTCTATCTTGCTGTAATCTGTTTGGAGATGTCGCTAATCTTGTAGATCCTTTGGAAGACCGACCGGCCTTTTGGCTCGACTGGGAAGTTGTCTACGACATTCCGGATCATCGCTGGCGTCCAGCGTCTGAGAGCCTGGTCGATTCAAGTCTTTTGGCCTTGGTATACGGAGTTTGTGCTCAACCCCGATCCAGCGCCAGCCAACTCTTGAGACAGTCCCTGCTACGGCTCAAGACATTTTTGTGTCTTTAGTATGAGCACAGTTATCCCCATTGACTGTAAGTTGCCCTTTTCGTTTGACCAGCAACACCCCTGACCACTTGGTAGCTTAGAGAACAAGACCCTCTGTACCACTCCTGTATCTGTTGCTGTGTTGCGACTTGGAAACAAAACTTCGATGGTTAGGTTGCAGTGAAAGTCTTGGTTGACAGTTGGATGATGAAGCTTGGATGCTAAGATGAGGATCAATTTGTACACGGCATGAGTATATAGCAGAAAGCGTGATATCGCACCCGGCGTGGCTGTATCCTGCATTTGGATCAGATCTTGAGCCGTTGAATAGCATATTGATTGGAGCATGCATGTCTGAGAAAGTTGCGTTTTAACAATTTCTGGTCATGAATGTTCTATGCCAACTCAAAGTAGTTATTCATGCCGCATGCTTACCAGCCATACATAGTGCTCGGATTGAGAAAGGCTCTATTTAACTGCACAACTGTTATCTTCCGTCAAAAATTTCCTCCATTATCTTCTGTTATCGTTCCGGCTTTCCATATTCATCTGTCGTTGTGCGCATGGTGGTCATCTCAAGTCGCGAGCGCAAACCCCTAAGCACCTCAAAAGAAAAGAGACAAATGATTGCCATTTTTTAAGCAACTGAAGCACTTCACGATAGACCTGCCCGTTCATATCCCTTGATCCAGTATTCAGATTGCAGGAAGACGCCAACATTGATGGACTGCCATGGTTTGATCGGATCGACGACAGCAAGATCAAAACGTCGGATCAGCTACAGATACATTCACGCATTAGCAAATGGGTCGAAAACGGAGTGTATAGCGTCGTGTAAAACTTACCTCAACAAAAACTTTATTCAGCTCCATCAGCGCAATGTTCTTCCCAAGACATTGCCACCGCCCATATCCAAACACAAGCTCAAGAGTCCCTTCCATAAGACGAAGGCTATTAACAGAGGAATGCAGCCATCTTTCTGGACGAAACTCATCAGAGTCTTCACCCCAGATGTCAGATCGGCGGAATATACCCCAGGCACAATAGCCGATCTTAGTACCTTCAGGTAGATACTGCCCTTTGAAGGTATCACCGCCTTGAGGGACTTCCTTGCTCATGAGACCGACGACTGGAGGGTGGATTCGAAGGCCTTCTTTGATAACGGCTTGTAGGTATGGCATTGCTCGTGCTTCGGCATCAGTGACGATAGGGTGACTTAGTTTGGAGTTGTCGATCTCTGCTCTCATTGCCTGAACCACGCGAGGATTGGAGATGATGTAGAGTAGGGTTGCTCGGATGGCAGTGGCGGTGGTGTCAGCACCTGCTAGGCTTGTCGGTGTTAGCTACCTGTTGAATTAAGGCACAGAGTAAGGCCTCGACTCACATTTGCATCAGAATCTCCGACTCAACCTCATGCTGAAGGAGTCCCCGCGAAACAAACGAGCCAATCATGTCTCTCTGAACCTTGGGATTTGGACCAAAGCGTTCGGCCGCAACCTTCTTCGCGATCGCCATGACTCTACCCACGCCAGCTTTGTCCTTGTCCGACGGCAGCATACTTCTGAAAATGGGAAGCTGCAGCAGTTTGATCATCCAGGGCATCACGGTGGTAGTTATGATTGTCGGCATACTCTCTTCCATCGCGGTGATATAGCCATTCACATCCGAGTCGGTCTCCAAGTCACCAAACGCCTCACCAAAAGCCAGCGCAGAAATGACATCGAGCGTGAAATACTGGGCCTTGTACCCAAAGTCAAAAGGTATATCTTTGGATATGTATTCAGCATCAAGCAAATCGAGCAAACGTTCGACGTTGTCATCTATTGTTATCTCGATATTATCGACTTCCTTGCCGGAATATGCTGCTGCCATTTTCGAACGCGTACTGGCGTGCAGATCATCGTTGCGCTGGGACAGGACGTTGTCTTTTGTTGGATCCAGGCGCATGGCGTCGTACCAGCTGGAGCGCTTGTATTGTGTGCGCACATTGAGAATGTGTTTCATTAGATCTGGATCGGACGTGATGAGGTCGTTGGGTCCTACGCGGGCGATATCGCCTGTCCAATGATGTCAACTGGGAATCATAATGTTGTGAGATGAAGTTGGTAGAGTGGCACGATGTACGACAAAATCTCAGATAATGACGGGCAAGTCCTGACGAAAAGAGCAGATGATCAACAGACCAGGCCGTGGAATTTATTCCACTTACCATATTTCTTGCAAGCTTCCCAAAGGTCAAGATGGGTACGCCCACCACCAACCCGTGAGATCAACCATAACTGACTGAAGCCTGCGATCGCAGGGCCTTTGAAATGGCGCAGGCGGGCCCATTGATGAACCGTTGAGACAACATACCAAATAAAAATGACGACTCCAAGAACAGCCGCAGCCCGAGAATCAAGCTGAATAAGTCCCATGGCAGCACAAGTATCCTCAGAGATATCTATTATAACATGAGTGAGTTGAAATGTCTCTCCAAAGCGACTTTGGACATCAGTGTTACCCCGCTTCTTCATAGATCCAGGGTTCGTTAAGCGACACGCCGTGTAACGTTACAGTTGTTTCTGATTTGGAAACGCCCGAGTACTGTGCATAGACTTTTAAGGGCTTGCTATCTCTAAGGGCCACCTAAATAGAAAGACAATGATGGTATTTACTAGAACATATTATTCAGGATACACAGTTCACTAACAGCGACAGTTCACTTAGTCATTTAAGTGCCTACTGGCCTTACTCCTGAATTAGCTTAATGTCATATTCAGGATTAACCTAGCTCTAAGCAGATATCCAAGCTATAGATATGCTATTAGGTTTTAAAAGATAAAAATATTAGTCTTAGCAAGCAGGAAGATAAAATAAGAAAGTCTAAATTTATTAAGGCTATAATAGGGCATTCTGTACTTCTGCCTGCAACTAACTACTAGCTATCGCGACTCTGCCGCTTTCAATGTTTCTATACTTAGACATATCTGCTAGTAGACCTCTAGCTATTACGTCATGACTTAAAGTAAAGCTATAATAAAGGGCTAAGGTAGCTATTTTATTCCCTAAAGAATATATTTAAAGTTCTCTTTATTTATTAAATATAATTATTATTAAATAGGCTTATAAAGCTTAT
>JAAOAN010000442.1:0-47857 GCA_013396205.1 Fusarium mundagurra | reverse complement strand
CTGATCGCTTCTTCATACCCTTCGCAAACAGTTCAGGACGCTCAAGTGGTAGTTGAATGGTCTCAGTGACGGCCTCCTTGACGTTGTTGAGACCACCAACATCATCCCAGGTAACGTTGGGGATCTTGGGTGCACCAATAGAGTCAGAGAAGTTCTTGCGAGCAGCCTCGACGGCAATTTCAAAATCTCCCTTGGTGAGGCAGCGGGCAAGGGGACCACCAGCGACCTGAACATCTCGTACCGTGATAATCGTGTTATCACGCGTATTCTTGGCTGACAGTTGCTCCAGTCGTGACTGTTGAGCGATAGAGGCACGCTCAACAACATCAACCAGGTCTCCAGCCACAAGTGCGGCAGTCTTGAGAGCGATTGAGTTGAGGTCGATCGAAGGCTCAAGGCTAACACCCCTATCGCTGATGATGGATTTCAGAATAGACTCACGCTCCGCCTCATCAGGAGCTGTCATTTCCAACTCGTGTGTAAACAAGGCTCGAACGCCATCGGGTACTTTGTCAACCTCATTCGTTGTGGCAATCAAGACTCGTGTGTCTTCTAGAATCTCCTTGATCGTTGACTCGATGCGATCAGCAGTGAGGGCCTCGATGTGCTGAACAAGTAAAGCACAGCAATCGGGACCACAACTCATGGCACGCTCGGCTCTAGTCCTGAGAAAACCCTCAGTTTTCACATCGCTTCCACTGCCGCTTCCCTCACTGAGAATATCATACGCGTCGATTTTATACGTATGAAGACCCATATCGGAACAAGCGCCTGACGCCAGAGTCAACTTTCCAATATTTCGATGTGTTGACGTTAACAGAATTGCGACAGGAGGCATCTTCAGATGAATAGCTCTGGCGCTCGTGGCTGCTGCGATCAACTCCCTCAACTGGCGTCTGAGAGGTGACACATATGGCAACTCGGGTTCCTGAATTGGAGTGGGAGTCGACTCCGGTGCCTTCTTGGGTGTCTTCTTGAGACCAAGGTAATATTGCCATGTGCTCTGCTTGATACCTGGTATGCGACTTGTTTCGAAGCCTGAACCATGCATTGCAACAGATGTACTATCAATGCATGCAACTGATCCCCAGAAAGCCTCGGCAGTTCCATCTTCGTCCTCATCCGCTTTCTGGATTTGGATATGTCCAACCTTGAACCATGCTACGCTGTCGAACTTGGAGGGTTGCTTTCCTCCCTCCTGTCCACCAGCAGTGAGTGCCATCACATCGTCCACTTCGGATCCTCCTGCGCCAGGCATCTCCTGCAGCGTACGGCCAAGCTCAGCGTCGACTGGGACAGCGATAAGATCGCCGCTTCGAACAAGGCGGATTTTCTGGGCGAAATAACGTTTGAGGCCACCCAGAACGGCGGTTTGGAAAGCTCGCTCTGCAGAAATAGGAGTTCGAATGTGGTGAATAGTAATATCTCGAGCGTAAGGCGGACGAGCTGCACTTGTAAATCGAGGGATTGTCCCCTTGCCTTGATAAGATGCCTTTTTCAAGGGCGCAAGACGTAAATAGGGTGCATCGTCCAAATTGGCTAGGAGGATAGGTGAGGCGTAGGCCGTGGGACTGGCGGGCCGCTGAATCTGGGATTCGAAGAATGACAGTCTTCTCTCACCGTGTTTAGCGCTGGGTATCCTAGTCATTGGCCGTTGCGAATACCCTTCAGGTAGACCATAGACTCGGACGGGTCGCCACTTGGCAGGCTCTGACTCAACTTGTCCAAAACTTCCGAGGCCAAATGCGCCAAATCCATTCGCAGGTGGTTCTTCTGCGGCTTCTATTCGTACCCAATCTCCAGAAAAACATCCAATACGGCTCAGCGATGTCACATCTACGTAGATTCGGGCTTCCTCATCGTCTTCTAAGGATGGCTTCGGATGTAAAAGGTCTGTCGGAATTTGTTCCATCAGACCCTGTGCCTTGAAGAGACGACCTCGAGGTCGGTCTGGTCGAGCAGTGGTCGCAGTGAAATTGGAGAAAACGGAGCCAGGCGTTGCGATTCCATTTGTTTTCCTGCCACGAAGTGTTCCAACTGTCATAGGCGTGCCTGGCTGGAGTGTTGATATACCGCTGGCATTGGTTGTTGGCAAGGTTGGTGCTTGTAAAGAAATCATATCGTCCATGGAATCATCTGATAATTCGTCCTCGTTGTCAAAATCAGATACATCTGGCTCGGTTTCGGTCGCAGACTCCATATCCTCGGTCGTCATTCCTGACTTATCGCGATCCTCAGCTGCAGAATAGAACTGGTCGTTGCTGGTATCATCCTCATCCTCGGGAACACCATTAAGCTGCTGGCTAGCGCTCATCGAAGCAACGCGACGTATCTGCTTGGTATGGACACGACCGCGCATGAGAATAATCTTAGTTGACTCCGTTAAAACACCTTGGGCAACAGGCTCGCACAGCATGATCTTTCCAGGATTCGGAGGCACATGCGTAAGAGGGTGCGGCGGAAGAGGAAGTGGAAATAAATCGCCTGCATGTACAACCTTCAGACTACCAAGGGCAGCTCTAAGAGAAGTAACAAGACGCCCATCCGGTGTTGAATCGGCTCCTTTCGCTTTAGAGCTAGCTGGGTGGTCTCGGAAGAAGGTTCCCTCTCCATTCTCCAGTCTTTTCGTCAGTTCACTCTCCAGGCTCACAAAGACGGTCTCGAGAGGAACGGGCGCCACGTCAAGCACGAGGATCTCGATTCCGCCGCGGCTGTGAGATGATAGCTTCGATGGCGCGACCTGTTGCAACGTCACGGCAAAGCTTTGTAAGGAAGCAGAAGACGGTGAGAATCGGACGGTCGAGGGCGCGAGAGCAGAAGACTCGATAATGGGTACAATTGACCACGGACTGTCGGTAGGGTTGGCATTGGGTATCCATGGAGCGATCGCAATGTGGTGGACGTCTTCGGTAGCGCCTTGGTAGAGTTGAGCTGAGATTTCGTTCTAGTATTGACTTGTAATGAGAAATGTTCTTTACTTACCGTTAGCTAGATGAGGGAAGAGATCTCGAAAGATGTCTTCGGATACTATGCCGACATCGCTCTTGATATGATCGTCAAGCACCAGTTTTGCCGTAATGGCAGGCTTGTCTTGGCGACGTCTGCGGTTCTTCCGCCTGTTTGGAGCCAAAGCTGGCTTTGAAGAGGACGCCATCTTGAGAAGGAGTCAAGCTTGAGGGAATGTGGTAAAGTTTGCGGAGGACGATATTGTTACAGGAAGCTCGAAGCGCAAAACGCGGGGATCACTGCATCGCTCGGGGACTCCTTCAATTGGTAAAATCGCAAGGTATGGACAAACAAACAAGAAAGAGCAATCTCGAGTATACAATTGGGCGTAAACCAAAAAAAAAAAAAAAAGAAACCCCAAGGGGATGAGGATGAGGCTAAGGTACTGACTGCGAGGTTGAGATTGAGAAATTGGAGGTGGCTTCCATTGGAGCTCGGCAGCGGCTCAGAGCGACCGAAGCAGCAACAGTGGCCTGCCTCGGCTTCTCCCAGCTTTGGCTAAGGTTGGTGGTAAGTGCTACACGGGGGTCTCTGCCGCTCCGAGGTACGTACCAAGACCGAGAAGCCCGAACGCGGAGAAGCGTGTGCAACAGCGAGCTTATCTGCCTTCAGAGAGCAAAAACTATCCAATACATTAAGGTCTGAGTAGAAAAATCTGCAAAATAGAAGTAAACTCATCAAACAGTCCCCTAATCTTAGGATAGTTCATACAAGTCTTTTTGTCATATTGAATAAAGATTCCACTAAAGCTTTCCCTTTGTGTGCTACATACCTATGGTAATCTACAGGGTGGTACAGTATTGGTCAGCAACTCCAGAGCCCAGCGTCCCCAGCGTCTCCAACCTGGGGTAAAAAGCCAAGTCCAGGGTTGGTCGGTTCGTGGCGAGACCCTGCAACGCTTCAATTGGAGAAACGAAGCACAGCGCAAGATCAACAGGAGCTGAAAATAGCTTATCTTGCATGATGAGGAATGACACAAGTGGCATTGGATACTTGGTCCTACTTGTTCATCAGGTCTAACTTATCCAAGTATCTTCAGTATCAGCATCAGACGAAAACGAAATCCTACATCATGGATGTCTTCCTACCTTAGTCATTTACGACGCGAATACGCTCTTATCATTTCCCCAATTGTGCAAGCAAGCAGTACTCAAATCCAGAATATCATACACATCATCAATTCTTGGTCGTTGGCAGTGTCTATTTCAGCATGATCATCCCAAACATACAGTAGACTACAGCTGAGAACGCAAATTAGATGATCTCTTAGACCCCTTTTGACAGTCTTCACATGCTTTTCAGCAAGGATCATCGCTCATTAAAGTCACAGTTTCCGCCACAAATCCGGCTGTCTGGCCAAATCTCTGCTCCTATCGACTTCCCATGACGCAACTCCATTTTATTAGCAGCCATTCACAGTTGATTGCCCTGTCACTTCCATGATTAAACATTGCCGGCCGGGCTGTTTGATGAATTTAAAACAGATTTTCCCCTTCTTTCTAACCGTCACAAAAGAAAAAGACTCGGTCTAGACAGTCTTGACAGTTTCTCTCATCATCACGCCAGTCCCTTATACACCGCATAACAACCGAGACTCAAGTCAACAATCGGTCTGTCCGTTAAGTGGAATATTGGACGTACACCATCTGATCTATTCTCCTTATGATCCCACCCTCTTTTAATCGATCCTTGACCTGTTCTTGCATTGGCCTGGTTTTGTATCTCCGTAATCCTTTATAATTCCCTTTCCGACATGCGAGTTGTTCCTTGAACAGTAGATCTCTCTTCCACGCGTCCAATTGCTCGACTGGGTACTTGTTCTGCACAGCCATAGCCATATTATCATCTGGTATCTACACATTCTTTAATGGCCGAGTCGGCCATCATAATCGATAATTGCATAGAAACCATGACACAACAACAGCATGGCTCGTCAACTGCGACGCAAGAGCATCACCCTAAAGTTGTTGGCAAGAAACTAGCCGAGACAGCCGTTCAATTCACACAACAAGCTGAGAAGCTTTCACACCAACACCCAGCGGGTGAAGACCCCGGAGTTGCCATCGAAGCACAATTTGTCACGCCCTATGACCCTGTTATCATCACTTCAGATGGAAAACGACTCCCGGGTGTGCCATTGCAGGAGGCGCATAAGCTCAATGTCCTGAGGGAAGAGCTTCAAGGCGAGCCTGAGAGTGTCGAAATCAAAGCAGGTGACGAAACCAAGGAGAAGATATCCAATGTCGACAACGCAAACCCCGAGCAGAAAAAGGTTGTTCAATTGCCTTCAGAAAAGAACGGCGCATCTCTACAAAAGTCCAACAGCAACAGCACATTGCGAAAACAGACACCCCCTTCTCATACCAATCCTCTCTTCCCTCCATTGCCGCTATACGGACCTCCAAATATCCTGCGCAATCTTCAATGCAGGTTCTTTCGAATCAGCGCTTTCTTTCTCAGCCTGGCATTTCTCGGAGTTATCGTCTTGGGCTCATTGTTTACGACGATACCCATGATCTGGAAGAACATATGGTACCGGCTGACTTTTCGTGATCCCGATTCTGATAGGCCGTTCTATGAAGAAGAGAAACGCAGGGCTCAAGCAAGACGCGAGCAAGAAAAGGCTTGGAAGCAAAAATCATCAAATGGACGAACGCTAGACAGGATGGAAAATGCTGAGGAATTCCCACCAACAGAAGGCGGACCAGACCCAATCATCTGTGACGTCGCATATTATGCGCGCAGAGTTGGTCTGGACGTTGAGACATTTGAGGTTCAGACCGAGGATGGATTCATAATCGACTTGTGGCATGTTTACGACCCCAAGGAGTATACCGAACTCGAGGAAAGCCTGAGGTCTGATCAGGGGCCGGAAGTATTCCAACCCCAGAGGAAGAAGCTCAAAGACCCATCACAGAAGCCAAAGTTCCCCGTGCTGCTCATGCATGGCCTCCTACAAAGCTCGGGTGCTTATTGCTGTAATGATGACGACTCTCTCGCCTTCTGGCTGTGCAAGTCTGGCTACGACGTGTGGCTTGGCAACAACCGTTGTGGGTTCAAGCCCAAGCATGCACTGCTTGAGTACAACGACCCGAGGATGTGGTGCTGGAATATTAGACAGATGGGTGTTTTCGATCTTCCCGCGTTGACGTCGCGGGTCATCACAGAGACGGGTTTCGAAAAGATTGGACTTATCTGCCACTCCCAAGGTACAACTCAAACCTTTGTCGCTTTGGCCAAAGAACAGCGGCCTGAGCTGGGCGAGAAGCTGACTGTATTCTGTGCTCTCGCCCCAGCCGCATATGCTGGGCCGTTAATCGGCAAGATGTACTTCAAGTTCATGCGAATCATTTCGCCAGGTCTATTTCGTCTCATGTTTGGCATCCATGCATTCATTCCCTTCATGATGCAGATGCACAAACTGTTGGATCCTCGTCTATATGGCTGGCTTGGTTACAAAGTCTTCTCGTTTCTGTTTGACTGGACTGACGCCCGTTGGGATCGCGGCCTTCGCAATCGCATGTTCCAGTTTGCGCCTGTTTACGTCAGCGCCGAGTCTATGCGGTGGTGGCTTGGCCGAGAGTGCTTTGCCAAGCACAAATGCATCTTGTCGACGAAAGAGATTGTTAGAGCTGAGGAGCACATGGATTCCAAGGGAGATGGACGACCCGTGACACCAAGGACCTCATCGGCGCTCGAAGCTCATCGGAAACACCTCAAGGGCTCTACCGCATGGTACAACAAACAAGCACCACCTATGGCTATGTGGGTTTGTGGTAACGACGATCTTGTTGACGGAAGGAAACTGCTCCGGCGGTTTGAGAAAGGCCGTGAGCCTCATGTCAACCTGGTCCACAGCAAGGTGATCCCTGAGTACGAACATCTAGATGTCATCTGGGCGATGGATGCGGTCGATCAGGTCTTCAAAGAAGTACGTGAGGTTCTATGGAAGACATGCAATGCGCGCGATATTTGCCGCGTCCCTGAAGGTTGCGAGGCAGTGCTACCAGAAAAGGCGAAACTGTCTGTCAAAGAAGATATGGTAGAGGAGTGCCAATCAAGTAGTAGTGGTGAGACTTAGAAAGTGTTCGATGAGACATGATGATATACACGAACCAATACACGGAGATGAAAGACGATTGTGGTTATACGTGGAACACAAAAAGGATATACGGACTGGAGCATACATGGATCGATATCATGTTACGGATACCTCTGCTTGGCTGTGAACATCAACACTGTCAAATACCTCGAGTTGATTTTCACTATGGGGCGATGGTGTTGTTTGGATGGCGTTGTGGTTGGTACATGTTATGTTGAATACTGAGGCAGCGAGTTTAGACGTATTATTTTAGTCAGTTAAGTTAATATATATCTTGTACTTTGTAATCCGCATCAACTGCAGTGCTTAGTAGCAAGTTTACATTATCCAAGAGTTGAGATCACGGCAAACGAGAGGGTATCGTAGGACATGGTAGGTGTTTAAATAATCTTGTACACTAGTCGTATATTCTACAATTCATCACCTTTCTTAGGTGGATGTCGCGCTCGTTGCCTTTAATAACACAAAACCATGGTGTGAAACTCATGGCTGAAACTGAATGCCCCCGTACTTAACCCATGCGCTCAGCCTCCTCCAGCAGCTTATCAACGCTGAATCTTGAGTCGCCAGCTGCGAACCAGTTCAGCAGTTTCTTTCGCTCCTCAGCCCTATCCTTACGCTCACCAGTCAGCTCGACGTCCTCACCGTCCCAACCACCATAGAAGCGCTGTAAAGACATGAGTAGCCACTTGGCGTTCTCTGGTGTGACACCTCGGTCAGGCAGGACCTGGCCCTGCATCAAAACCAGGCCTCGCTCATCAGCAAGGTCGAGGTGGTGTGTGATGGTGGTGTGAGGCTGCGCAAATTCGCCTCTGTTCTTGTATTCAGCAAGCTGGGTGAACAGAACAGTGCTAGTCTTGGACGGGGCATCAAAGGTCCACTGCAGGAAGTGAATCTCTGCGCCTTGGGCGGGATGAGGCACCGGGAGGACGAACTGAGGTGCTGTTCGTGCAGCGTCCTCCATGGCCTTGTATGTAGACATAGGGATCACAGCACAGAGGTTCTGCTCAGAAGAGGCATGTCGTAGACGCCAAATAGCTGTAAGCTCCTTCTCTGGAAGCTCCCGTACCTTGGGGAGGTCAATGATGTCATTTAGAGTCTTAATAGCAGGCTTATCCGAGCCGGCTGGAGGATGTTGAGGAGGAGTGGTAGGAGGATCGCGAGGGTCTCTGGTGGGTTGGTCTTGTCCAGGAGGGTCGTCGGCATTGGGTTGAACAACTGGTGTTTCGGGTGCTTGAGGAATTGTTCCAACTGGAATCTCAATACCACTCTTTCGACGCTCAGCATCGATTTTGTCAGCGTAAGCTGCCTTGAGTTGGTCGATACTCTGGAGGCCTTCCTTTTGAGCCTTCTGGTTGAGCTTCTCTTTGTACTTCTCGACGACAGCTTGCGATGGTTGGGTTGTTGCGAGGAAGCGAATGTCGTGAACTTGAGCCCATCGTCGCTGGTTGACAGCTCGGGTGGTGCGTATGGGAGCGGCTACAAGCCGGCGAAGGGCAGGAATTCGTAATGAGGCCATGCTGAAGGTCAATTGAGTCGACAAGCCACCTGTGGACGTGTCGGGCTCAGCTGTGTTGATGCGTTTTGAAGGTCGATGACGGAGGAAGAAATACAGGGGCCGACCACCAAAATTCGCTGTCGTCACTCAACCTAAGAAAATACTGTAGTGGGGCCGTGTCTGCGGAATGGCGGGGACATCTCAGTTGAGGTCGATGGCCGGCTTCGGAGTTTGGCATGATGACAAAGAGGGCTTCAGCAATTGGACCAATCTGATAAGACTTATATCAAAAACCTCGAAATACACATATACTAGAGAATCTGGACCTTATTTCACAACGGTTCTCATAAATATTGTCTTCTTACTTTTGCGATCACTCTCAGAAAGCCAACTACAGTGCTGAACTACCCCGCCATACAATTTCACCGCTTTTGGTGGGCATCAACTTTCTGCCACTTCACTATCGCAAACTCGAGGGGCAAAGTTGCAGGTTTCTCTTTATAAGTTGTTTGGGATAGGGCAATAAGTTGGCTTGCACATCTAAGACAATCGAAAGGCTTGCGCGGTCTCATACTGTGTTATCATGGCGGACTTCAGGCAATGGGCTCTCGAATTTGTTCTGGCCGACAACGAGGGGCAACAGACAGCGATAGCCAAAAAGGCTGCCAACGGTACTTTGGTCCATCCCTGCTAAATGAACATGTTCTGACTTTGTCTAGAGATTCAAACTGCAGCGGCCAATACAAACCCTGTAGCTCGATGGGTCGAAGCTGTGCAGCCTTGGATGCCAGGTGGTGGTGATGAGGCTGAGAATGAGACTCCAGATTGGACGGCGAGGGCAAAGGGTGAGTCTCGGTTCATACATTATGGCATCGGTCATGTCTAACTGTAATAGCGCTCGAGTTTCTATCACGGACGTTGGATTTCCTAAGCAATGATATTCTGAAACCCAGCCAAGGTAAGCTCTTGTACGAAATATGACAGCAATTTCGTCTAACGATAGATTAGTGAAACTACTGGTCAGTTTCTTCGGAGCCATGTTCGAGGTCGATCATAAAGCTGGAATCATGCCATCCGCAAATGCTCTATCTAGGATAGTCGCCATGAAGTCCTTCCAACGACACATGGGACACGACATTACCCAGAAAGTATGCTCCCTCAAGGACGACTTCCCACGCCAAGTATCCAAGACCAGACTCGAAATCTACGAGCTCATACGACTACTCATGACAACTCCTGGTGTCGCCAGTGACTTACAGAACACACACGGCTCGTCTGCTGGCTTTATGCTCGACTTGATCCAACTGTGCAGAAGTGAACGAGACCCCGAGTGTTTGATGGTGTGGTTTGATATCTTGAGATTGTTCATGTCTGAGTACACAGTCTCTCAAGACGTATTGGAAGAAGTCTATGGTGTTTTCAAACCATACTTCCCCATTTCACTCCCTCGAGCATCCCAGGTCGCAATCACCCCTGAAGAGCTGAAGCTAGCACTGCGAAAGTGCTTTTCAGCAAACCACTTATTAGCCGATAAGGTCTTTCCATTCCTTTTGGGCAAACTGGACCAGGGCGATGCTGTGACAGTCAATGTCAAGGTTAATAGAACCCATTCTTTAATTCTTTAAGGGGAGAAGTTAAGCTGACCGAAACTAGCTCGATATCCTCAAAACTATGCAAGCCTGTCTTGATGAGTACAGCCATCCTCAGAAAGCGATTGCCCCTTATGCCAATCAAATATGGGGCAGCTTGAAGTATGAGGTTCGAAACGGAGAAATTGAAGATACCATCTGGGGCACATTGGAAGTTCTCAAGTCTCTCACTCGACGGCTCACTGGGGATAGCCTCCGCGACTACACATTATCGGTTACCCGAGACTGCGTACCAGACCTTGCGACAACCATGTATGCTTCACCCGCCGGTCGACTCATGGTCAGTGTCTTGAGCTCCAAGCCCAGCGCTTTTGTCTTAATGGCTGCCCCTGTCATTACACACATCAAAGAGAACTTGCGGCATCCAAAGGCACCTGTCCACACCCAGGATCTTCTCAAAGTCTTGCATGTCATCCTCGAAACTCGTTTCCTATTAGTTGACACAAATATGGCCGCTGAGGACCGGGAGGATTTTGCTGCCATTGACGGTTTCTTCAAGTCTCTTTATGAAGATGTCTTCAAGAACCCTGTGAGCCTTGGCTCTAAACCGGATGCCTCTTATGATGATATCAAGGTAGCTACGCAAGCCGTTCCGGGAGCTGGAGTTTTGGTTTGCCAACGGCCTTCCAAGTCATTGGATCCCTCAAAAAATGGCGCAAGCGACATATCTCAGCGACTACTTCCCGAGTCAACTTGCTCAGAAATCTGCTCATCTCTCTTTGCCATTCTCAAGAAGTCGGGTCCCGGATACCCTCGATCATCCGGAGGCGATGAACTTATCAACGATGCTGCCCAGGCTCTCCAACGGGCTATTCGGTACTTCCCTCATGGCTTCAACGGTCTTGTGGATGAGAGTTTGAGCATCATTCGCTCCAGCAGACAAAATGGTAATGTTTCCGATACGGTTGAGACGATCAAGGCTCTTGGAGGTTTGGTTGCCTACCTGGGCTCCTCAGAACTACCTTTCACACCACGCGACGGTTTCGATCACTTCATTTACTCTATCCGTGCATTCCTATCAGAACTCTTCAACTCGCTCGAGTCCAAGTCGAATCCCGAAATTTGGTGCGCCCTGGTTGCTACAATCCAATCCACTATTCGATATTTCAACGACGCCTGCTTGGCAAAGAGCCCCGATAAAGAATTCTCCGTCGAAGACGAGCCATTACAAAAGATCGGCTCTGCGTACCCTGCCCTGACTCTGCTTGGTGGGGAGATAGTGGCTGAGTCTTCACCTGTATATCATAGTCGAGTTTCTCAGTCAGCCTCTGTGACCGAGATAAGAAGCGAGTTCTTACTCGTTACCCTATTCATTGCTAAGCAACTCTATCGCCGAGCAACCAAGGTAATTGATACACATCCTCAGACAGGCAAACAAGCTCTGAGTTTGAGCGATGACTTCGCCAATGTCGATGAAGTCTCTGGACACCAGTACCTTCATCTTATTTCCACTCTTGCAGGCTTTGTCATCCACGAGTTCAGTGAAACTCAACAAACATCACTCAAGGCCGAGAGTTTTGCCATTAGTCTCTTCCGTGATGAGTCTATTACGGTTCCCAAGACGCCGGAAACCCAGTCAAGCTTGGAGAATGGCTCATCTTGGAGTTGGTTAGCATCCGAGGCGCCGAATGTTCTAGCTTTTGGTATACTGCAAGCTTTGCAATCATCAGCAGTATCTCGCCTGGTAAGTTTACTGTGATCAAAACCCATATTCTTTATGACTAATTCGATTGTAGTTTGACATTGGGGTTGCCCAAGAGTTGATTCTCAGCGGGTTCGCAGCGGACACAAACTTCAGCAGACCAGTGACTCTTTCCATCTTGACTATTCTAGCAAACAAGTTCAAAATTGAGACTGTTCCAAGTCTCATAACAGCTTTGGAGCAACGATCCTCTAGTCTGTTACCCGCATCTACATCAGAAAATGACGCCTCTCGCTTGGAGCAAATCACGTCTATTTATGCCCTTGTTGCTGGAATGGTCAGACGATATAGCGGCAAGGAAGCAAAGACACTATTAGATGTGGTCAAGGAATCCCCTAAAGATCCCCATCTTGGTACTGAACTTGCTCGACGACTTGAAATGATTGTGGCCCCCCAGCAACCGCTTACCAAAGAGTATTATGCCATCGTCAAGCCTCTCTGGACCCAAAAGGTCTATTTCCAACTTGTCGGCCCAATGTTACAAGCCGCTACTGGAAAGGAAGCAGAGGCCCAGGAACAACAGGTCAAGGCGAACTATAGCACCGCCGTGTTACTCATGGTCAAGCACATGAATTTCCCAATCTATGAAGCTGATGCAGACAGCATCCTCCGAATCTCGATCGCCGTTGCGCAAAACAGTGGCATCGGCCCTGAAACCAAGGCGGCCTTGGACGTGATTAAGAATACACTCGCGGAGGCTCCCGAGAAGGGTAAGGGGCACATTCGAAGCATCATCAAGATCTGCAGCAGCGTCTTCTCACACAAACAATCTTCTGCGTCTGCTGATATAGAGACGGAGGGTGCTTGTGGAAAGCTTGCGTTAGAGATCGTAGGGAGCCTACCACAGAAGTATGACTCCCAGCACTTGATACCACACGCGCCTCAAGTGCAACGTCAGTTGACATTGGTTTGCGGACACCGCGTACGAGAGGTGAGAAAGACAGCACGATTGGCCAGGGCCGCTTGGGCAGATCTCAAGTAAGATGACGAGCTATTTTTGACATAGAGGCAATGTGATAGCATTATGGGACTTGATCTCATTTTCGTGATTGGCGCTAGATAGGTAGTCGGAAAAGGTTCATATAACAGAGATCATTCAGAATTGGACAATAATTAAGCACAAGAACCATAATCAGACGTTCTGCCGGAGTTCTGACAATGTCCTGTCAGTGCATGGTATCAATATGATTCCCTACAAACGCCATACTATATATAACCACTTCTTATTCTCCTATACCCCTTTTTACGCCTTGCGTCGCTTGCCACCCTTCTTCTCAGTTACTTCTGGTGTGGATGCGGCCTCGGCACCAGTGGTGTTGGCAGCCAGAATAGCATCGAGAACATCAGGGCTGGCATCCAACAACTCCTTGGAGACGGTGACACGCTTGGGGTCCCGCTTGCCGATCAAAGGTACTGAGTTGGCGAGGAGCTCCTGGAAGGGAACAGCAACAAATTGGCCAGTCTGGTCGAACCAGCCACTGAAAGGCTTAGAGATCTTGTGAACGGTGGATTTCGAATTCTTATCAGTGACGGTAATAGTGAGGTTGTAGATGGGGACGTTTTTCTTTGTAGAGCTGCTAATGGAGATCTAACAAAGGTGTTAGTAGACTTAAAGAAGATGGGGGCAACTTCGCCTGACCTTCTCTCCTGAGGGTGAAGTTCCCTCGTATACAACACCCTTTTCACGGAACGTGATCCATAGTGTCAAGGCGCCATTGATCAAGGTGTAGAGCGTAACAGCAGCAGCTGTGTAGTATTTCGTGCTCTCAAAGCCTAGCTTGTAGTCCCAGAGGAAACAAGCAGCTGCAACACCGAAAGCAGTGTATCCGAGCGCAAGGCGAACATCGGTGAGGGTATGAGATTGGCGAAACTTGAGAGAGTTTAGGTAGTTGGGGATAGCATCGTCGGATGTGTTCTTGAGGTCTGTGTCGCGAAGAGCCACCGTGTCAGAAGATTGTCTCGTATAAGAGCTTATGAGGAGCTGGAAAGCTTACCAGCAAGATTATAGACCGAGATCTTTTCAGCGGCGTTGGCCATGGTGTATATAAGCGCGCAATGGCTTGTGTCGGGAAAATTGAATGCTGTGGTATGTTGCTAAAGAAAGTGGCCGTTTCCTCTGTACAAGTATCGAGACTCGCTGTCATGGGAAGTCTGGGCTGTCGTGGGGCCGAAGCATGTGGATAGCTGTCCCTTCATCGAAAGTCTAACCCCCAACAGCTAAAGTCCTCTGTAAGTGTGGCTGCTCCAGGGTCGTTAGTGTACCGCCACCAATCATGCAGCTCCGCTCACATGTGGCGTCGGTTGCCTTGAATCGTGGCTATTTGACGACTTCGAACCTCACATCTCCAACAGCTCCATCACAACGCGACATCAGCTTCGCCTCTCCCAACGCTGCTATTCCACGTCCCCGAATATCGACATCATGGCGCAAGCTCCGGTTCAGACCCTTCATAGGGATCCTCAGTTATTGTTCGTCGCCTCCCGAATGGTCCGCCAATGGACGAAGCCACTAACTTGAGCTTGTAGCTACTGGATCCTTATCCCCATCACCATTGTCATGGTCTTGACTGGTGTGCTCCGTCATTACGCATCTGTCCTTATGGCGACCACACCTAAGAAGCAGGACGAAAAGGCGATGCGTGAGCAACGCTACCTTGCTCGGGGTGTAGCTCTTCGAACCAACCACCATGTCCTTTCACAGAAGGCCTTCGAATCTCGACGTGATGTTCTGACAACCAATTACGAGGCTGGAACATACCTTAAGGAGCCCGATCGCAAGGGACAACCTCCTGCCAACCCTCTTTCCGATCCCAGCGCGATGGACGGCATGATGGGCATGATGAAGAACAATATGGCTATGATTATCCCCAATACGCTTATCATGAGCTGGATCAACGCCTTCTTCAGTGGTTATGTCATCAGTATGTTGATTCATCATTCGATCTAGAAAATACTAACCATCACAGTGAAATTACCCTTTCCCATTACTATCAAGTTCAAGAGCATGCTCCAGGCTGGTGTCCAGACCAGGGAAATGGATCCTCGATGGATGTCCAGTATCAGCTGGTACTTCCTTTGCATCTTCGGTCTCCAATTTGTTTATGTGTTCCTTCTTGGCAGTGACAATGGTAAGCGTCCTGACCTGGCAATTCCTTAACCATCCACTAACACAATTTAGCTGCCAGCCAGGTTGCCCAGCAAATGCAAGCACAGCAGATGCCCAACCCCATGATGGGCGGTCCTGGCCAGGACCCCCACAAGCAGTTCGTGGCTGAGATTGAGAACTTGAACGTTGTGGAGCACTACTCTGTTCTGGACAACGTTGAGGAACGTCTGTTGGCGGGTATCAAATCGTAGATTCATAGAACGAGCAAATGTACATACGCCAAATAAAACGCGGTGACATATTTTTCCAGGGCCCATGTTCTTCCATAATTCCTCAGTTCATCATCCAACACTATGCTCCGTCCCACCAGAGGCATACGCCTAATCCTTCAGCAGCCATACTAGCCTTGATGCGGTACGGAGTTTTCAAAGGTGAATCTTCGGCTTGTGTTGGTCCAGCGGGAGCTTGATCATGCCATTCCTCATCGATTACTTGAAAGCGAACCATCTCATGGTTATCATAGAAAAGTCGATCCTCATCGAGATTCCAGATCCAAAGTTGTTCGCTATGGTTGCTGCATGGCGTTAGCGTCTGCATATATGTCTTACTACGGGCTTCTCACTATTCAGCACCCTCTGGTAACTCCTCAAATGGCACAAAGATATCGTCGAAGAAATCTGTTCTCAGATTGATACCTGCAGGTGTAGAACTTCGTATTCTGCCAATCATGACTTCACCTTTGAAGGGACGGAATACGACCATACGAAACTCAGCTGCGCGATGCTCCATTAGCTTCACCTCAAGTTCAATATGCATTTCTACTCACTGTTTACGTTCACCAAGCCTGTGCCATGACCAATGAGACCTTCTGAAGCCCACTGCAAATCGTACAAGCAGATACAAAGTCCAATCTTTTGAATAACCTGCAATGCTCTGTTAGTCACGGATTCAATATGCGACGAGTGAAATAAATCTCACTTTATTAGAGTATTTGGCATTGATGTTGTCTTCGATTGCGTCTATGCTGCGCTTGGAGAAATCCTCCGGCGCAATTTGTACCAAGTCGGCGATCTTCGTCTAAACAACTTATGAGTTCTTCATTCATGTATCCATAGCAGGGCGAAACAAACCAGGATGAACATTGGAACACCGAGTGCGGGTAAAATGAGCCAATCTGAGCCTTTGTTAAGTCAGGAAAAAGGAGATATAAAAGATCGCTCAAGGCTTATGAAAAGAAATTCAGCTCTAGTTATGAAGTTCTTGCGTACCAGCCTCAGGGTGTTTCTCAGCGTCCAAAGAACCTTGAGAGTGGCAGAAAAGAATGCCAGTGCCGCTAAGCCGCTTTCGGTTGGATTAGAGTTTCAAGCATTTCACCGCCTTCCGAAAGAAGACTGGTACACCAACCGCGACTGCGGTGTACAGTGAAGTTCGTCACAGTCTGGCGCTCCAGAGGAAGCTCCTTCCGTCTTCCAATCATTGTCGTGCCGTCTTTTTTTTGGAAAGGGCATCACAAACGGGCAACTGCAGTCCTGGTGCCATTGCCCCAATTACCAGCCTGAGAGTTCCAACAACATATTTTAACTCTGATTCCTACTCTCCTTTACTTGAATTCTTTCTCATCCTATCTTATCCCACCTAAACTTTTACTCGGCCACAGCAGCTCCCTAGATTTTTACCACTCCCGACTTTCGTCTCTCTGAATTCCGACACTCCATCGAGTAACTTTGCGATCAAACAATCGATTCAATTACAAACGCACGCTTTCAAGCTTCGATCTCCAGCTTCAGATCCGGCTTTGCCCTTCGCGATCTTCAAATCCTGCCACCTGAGCATCGACCCTACCTCTATTGCCATCGACACTTATCTTGACCATGTCAGGTTACGGTTACGGTCCTCCACCTCCGCCACCGCCGCCTTCTTCTGGTGGAACTTCAAGTTATGGGCCACAAGCTCCATCATACCCTCAACATGGCCAGGGTCGAGGAGGGCATCACGGACGAGGACGCGGTGGCCATTACAATGGCGGCCGTGGAGACTACCATGGCTCCCCTCAAGGTCATTATGAATACAATGGCCAGCCATATCCTCCCCATCACAACCCGCCCCCCTACGGTGCTGCGCATCCCCCTGCAGGAAGCTACCCTCCGCAGCCTCAATGGGGACCAGAGCATGGGCATCCTCCTCATGGGCATCCGCAAGGTTCTATGCCTCCAGGCAATTACCATCCCAACTATCCTGCCCAGCCATACCCTCCCTCCCAATACCCTCAACAGCCACCTTACGGCGCTCCACAGGCCTATCCTTACCAAGGGCCACCTCCCCCAAACCAGGCCCAGTGGAGTGGTGCTGGACAGCCCCCGGGAGGCCCTTATAGCAGCGGGAGAGGGCGCGGCGGTTACAATGACCGCAATGGCCCAAAGCCCCCGTTGAATGGTCCCGTGCGACCTGGCTATGAGCATGAAGCCATGCCACCAGCTAACGGCTATGGTCAGCCTTATCCTCATGACCCACGAGCAGTTCACTATCCCCCCCCTCAGTATCCGGCATACCCTGGCCCCCCTCTGCCCCCTGGTCATCATCAGGACGGCTACTACGGCCACAACAACCGCCGCGGTAGAGGAGGCTTTCGTGACGGGAACACTCGAGGTCGCGGAGGTCACCATGGAAATGATAAGTCACGTCACCAGAAACATGGAAACAATGACTCTGCTCATCATAAATCCGAAACCCCAACTTTGGGAAAGAAGAAAAAGCGCAAGACCAACACTCTCGGCCTTACCCCTGGTATGGATTCGGAGTCTGAAGATGACGAAGGTGAGGAGAAGGTTTTGACGGACTTGATCGGACAAGAAACACTCAAGTAAGTACTAGTAGGCCTTCCGCTATAATATTGCTAACAATTACAGTGTGAAAGATGTTGCCTCTTTCCTAGCGGAGAGAAAGAAGCATTTCCCCACCAAGGCTCGTGTAGAAGCCAAGAAGAATGCCGAGTTGGCACAGAATGGCGAAGACAAGGCCTCCTCGCTAGAAAAACAAGCCGACAAACTCAGACGACAGTTGCGCAAAGTTGAGTCGTCGATCAAGCGAAAGCGAGAACAGGGTGACGAAGGTGACGAGATGCGAGACCCATCAGAGGAGTCATCAGATGACGAGCCAGAAGTTATGTCTACTCGTGCCCATGTTGCTCCTCCGCCTCCTCCACCGGCCAAGAAAGCCGACGTATCCAAGCACTGCAAATATTATTCCACCGGTGGGACATGTGGCAAGAAGGGCAAGTGCCGCTTCGTCCATGATCCTGAAGTCCGCGAAGCAGCCATGAAGGATCGTGAGGCCAACAATGGACGGCTCACTATTCAGCAACGCTTGATTCTCAACGACAAGGAGCAAGAAGATCTTACTGTCCTTCAGTCAATCCAGTATCTTCGCAAAAAGGGTCTCATGCAGCCTGAGGAGCCTGAGGTCAAAAAGGAGACACAGCCAGTCAAGGCTGACCTACCGGCCCATCCGCCTCCTTCAAGCCTCCTTCCTGCTGCATCGGCTTCACTTCCCCCTCCACCTATCAAGCGAGAGCCTAACTTGCCTCGTCATAACCCACCTCCATCCATCATCCCTAGTGCCAACGGTAGCAGCACTCAGGGAGTCAAACCATATCAAGGATGGAACCTGAGGCCTTATGGAAGCACTGGTGGGAAGTCGTCCAAGAGTGACGATGTCCTTTGATCAACTTATGTCACGGTGCTGGCCTGATATTGTCTTGACCGATATCTGACCCGCCAGATTGTGGCTTGGTACCCCTTAAAAGGATAGTTGTCCTGGCCTGGAATTCCATTTCCCTATATACTGTGTATAAGTATAACAGCCGATTATTAACGTCGAGCTTACTGTGGAATGTCTGCACCTTTTTAACGCGGCCAAACGATGTCAGGTTGTCTAAACATTGTTTAAGAACATGGCTCTATCAGTGGCGAGCTTCACTGAAGATTGTTTACCACATTTGTTGGGACGTTCACGGGGTGCATTGCTTTTGGATTGGATTGGGAAATGAGGCGTTATTTAATCAGTCAAGGGCATTAATGGCGTCTTAACTTTAGACTTCTTGGGATCGGAAAATATATATTTCATGCTTCTTTCATGCGCATTGCCCAGCCAGATTTGTTAACATGAATAATTAATTTACCCATAGACGCTGCAAAGTTGTGGTTTTCATGGTTACACACGTCTAGCGTACAACTGGTTTACAGTAAAGTAACAATCTTGGAAGACATCGATGGTCGCGCGAGTGCGCTGTAACTCTTTAGGTTCGTGCTAATAGCGTAGTGATAGAATGAGAATCTGAGGTTCAAATAACACCAGAGTCGTAAAGCCAGATGACGTTGAGCTGGGAAGTCTTGCGTATAGAATAGGATGTCGTAGGAATCGTGAGGTTTAACAATTACTTCTAGACAACGATATCATTGTGAAGCGTTGTCTACATATATCCGTCTGTCTACAGTACATCGACTTCGCCATCCCTTGACAAAAAAAAAAAAAAAAGCTCCAATGATTTCGTCCCCTTCTTGTCTTTAATCCATCCGCATCGCCAGTGTCCTTTGCCGAAACCATGCAAACCACCCCTGAAAATGAAGACGTAACAAAGGAAAATAAAATGGGGGAAGAAAGATGACAACTCCGTCGCTAATGTAGCCCCTGAACCTGAAACAATCGCAAGCAAAGTGCAAAAGGGTGTAGTTGTGAAGATGTGGTGAAAAAGTCAAGCTCGTGAAACGCCCCTTGCTAACAAACTCCTCGACCGTTGCTTGCGTATGAAGAAATCTCGAGTAAGGAAGGATGGTGCAGGTATCCAAAGGTGAGTAAGGGTTGGTAATATCCGATGCTATGGGAGCAAGCTCCAAGCACAATAGACCCAGCTGAGGTGAGTGACCAAATAGATGACACAAGGAGACGTTGAGATGTTTCCGTCATCAGCGCCGACCACGCATGGCTTCCCAGGCCTGTCGCTTACGAGCCTCTTTCTCGGCCTTGAGCTGCTTCTCGAGCCGCTCTTCTTTGAGATCCTCGAGCTTGGCAAGTCGCTCTGCTTTCCGCTCTTCGTCGTCGATATCATCCATGCCCGCCTCCATATCTGAAGAACCATCGGAAGCATAATCATATCGTGGACCACCGTCATCTTCTTCATCGTCATAGTCAATAAAATCATCCAGATCCTCGTCGTAATCGTCCTCAAATCGCGACTTTGAACGTGATGGACGAGCAGCTCGCGGGGCACTGAGTAGTGCGCCACCACGAGGGGTTTCCTTCTTCTTGCCGGCGTCGCCTCCTGGTCTGGGTCTGGCTGTGCCAGTATAACCAGTCGTAGCCATGGCAGCCTTCTTCACCTTCTTGGTCTCTTCCTCAGGGGCCGCGGCTCTACCTGATGACTTGCTGCCGGCCATCTTGCCACGCTCTGCCTTTGACGGAGGTAGGGGTTTTCCATTTCGCGGATCCCTTCCGTTTCCAGACACAGGTGCGCCATTCCGTTGAGCTGGCCTTTGACCTGGTTTCGCTGTACCGGAGTAGCCTGAGTGAGTAGGTGCTGGACGTTGCTTCATGTTTTTAGCTGCTCGAGGATCGACCTTTGCAGGCGGTTCATCCTTGACCTTCTTCAACGCACCACCTTCAACCTTCTTGTGTTGGATTTTGCCAACTTGCCCCATCGATTCCTGGGCCTTCTGAGCCCGAGCAAGAATCTCAGCGAAAGATCCCTTCTTCGGTGGTGCTGAAGATGCGCTGGCAGGACCCGGTGACGGTCTGCTGGGGGCAACAGGCTTAGAGACTCTGTTACCCCCATTCATGGGCTTGGACGACAAGACGGAAGGTTTACTACTACCATTCGAGGGGTTCGAAGGTCGTTGTGAGGGTATCGATCTATCGGCGGGTCGTGATGGGAGGTTGGGTCTTGAGACAGTAGTAGGGGATTGTGTCGTTCGTGGTGCCACGGTACTGGATAATGTGGTCACTCGGGGTGCCTTTGAAGTACTCGATCGAGGATCATCATCGGCCTTCCTTTTGGGTAACGTGTTGGATCGGACCAGGGCCTGTTTGGGGGGTACGGAAGTTCCCTCATCACCACCGCTGATCTGGGCCAGGAGGTCTCCAATCTTGAAAGCCATGGTCAACTTTTTCCTGATACTCACGAAGTTTGCCTCCGGAGAGTTACTCACCGGCATCGCGTCGTTAATGTAGTAAAAAAAAAAACTTAAAAAATATCAGTTGACTCGAGTCCTCAAAGACAGAGAGGAACAAGTAGCCCCAGGCGTGGATTGTGAGTCATTGAGCGGCTGGCAAAAGCTTGTTCACTCGGTCTGTCGTCAGGCACTTTTTGACGTCGTTAAACTCGAAAGTCTAAGATTTTCTGGTGATAAGAGGCGCAGAGTCGATAGAAGGGCTATTCGTGGTCGTATGCGCTCGAAAATCTCATCAAATACGCCTGAAATACAGGCGATCACGAAACAAAAGAAGAGGAAAACGCACAGTTAGTGGAGAGCAAAGAATCAGTCAACAGCCAACTTTATGGGCGAGGCCATGAAATCAGGAACGCGCCACAGGCTGAACGCAGTCACGTGGGGAATGTGGTATCTGTGGCGGTGCGTCACGGATCCGGCGTTTGTCTTGTTCCGATCTCCTCCCTCCACCATGACCCTCTCAAGTCTCAAGGTTCAGGTGCATTCGGCGTGAGTCCTGCCAAAAACCCCGCCACACGTGACCGCACTGAAGTATTGGTTCCCACAGGATCAAAAATCGCCTTTAGCTTTCACGGGATCGCGAACTTTTCTACTTTTTGTCACACCGAACAACCTCACCACCGAACTCGAAGGTTTCAGTCTCCGCCCAATTTGCGGTTAAAGTGATTGATTTCTCGTGTTCTCTTCCGACTTCAGATGTAAGTATATAACTGTGCCTTACCCCCCTGCTTGGAGTCGACGAGCTGCAACATCTTTTCAACAAGAACGTTTTTCTAATATCTTTTGAATCAGAAACCACTATCAAAATGAAGCACCTCGCAGCTTACCTTCTTCTCGGCCTCGGAGGCAACGCCTCCCCCTCTGCCGCCGATGTCAAGGCCGTTCTCGAGTCCGTTGGCATTGAGGCCGACGACGAGCGCCTCAACACCCTGATCTCCGAGCTCAAGGGCAAGGACATCCAGGAGGTAAGATTCAATGATAATCACTATGAGACTGTTCTGTACTAACATATCATTCAGCTCATTGCTGAGGGCTCTGAGAAGCTCGCTTCCGTTCCCTCCGGCGGTGCTGGTGGTGCCGCCGCTGGCGGTGCTGCTGCCGCTGGCGGTGCCGCTGAGGAGGCCAAGGAGGAGGACAAGGAGTCCGAGAAGGAGGAGTCCGACGAGGATATGGGCTTCGGTCTCTTCGACTAAGCGATCTCTATCTAAAGATCTGCACGGTTACGCCCCCTCACGAATTTCGAAGAAGCTACGCACGGGTTGTTCACTAGTTCTTACGTGTCTCTGGCGTGGATGGATTGGCCACTCATGGCTGGATTGGGTCTCTGTAAAAATGGGATAAATACGGTCTATGAAAATTAAAAAGGCGGTTCGGCTCTTCGAATATTTGGTTACACTGTGAATGGTCTTCCGTGAAAGCATGTCTTGGTGTATTGTCATGCTTCGGTGAAGCCACACTGACTGGTTCTAATTAGGGTTTCTGGCATGCCACACTTTGTCAAGTATGACTGTTCGGTCTGACGACGTGTGGCATCACACAACTTACCCTATGACTGATGATGATGATGATGATGTTATAGAAATGATTATCGTTTCTTTGGCTAGTTACTTTGGCAGTAAAACCTTGAGGTCTTGGTTCAGGGGCCCAACGACGATAGCGAATCAGCCTCCCAAGTTCATTGTCAAGTTTCGTCAGTGCCGTATTCTATCGTTTCAGTTACCCTCAAACTTACTGGCCTTTTCTAAGCAGTCAGTTGCTTCTGCATAACATTGGCGTGCTTGATTAAACTGCACTGATCATTGCTCGACCATGTGGTGTTAGGCGATGTCCGTAGTGTGCAAACATGATCAGTTTCATCAGTCAATTACGAATTGAAACAAGTCGTCAAGCCTTTTCTTTGTTCTGGTATGACCTCAGCGGCTCAAGTCTCCTGTGCCCTCTTCATCTGATGATCAAATTGAGCTTGGCCGTCAAGGATCTGAGACTAGGCATTGACCTCAGCAATTTTCAGTACCAACTGCAAATTCTTTGTTGTCTCGAGTCAATCTCGGAGTGCAGGATTCAATTTCATCTCATCCAAGTCTTTGTGTTCCAGGAGGTTTTGATGAGTTTCTACGTCATGGTTGGTGCCTTTAGATCTTGAAATTGGTACACTTTAAACGATTATGGTAAAATAACTTATTGTTCTCATAGTACTAACAAGCTATAATTGTGAATGACTGAATCCAAGTCAAGGGTGTGAGGTTTGAGACATCTCTAAGCCATCCACAAGATTAAAAAATCTCTAATATCATAAAGTATAAGTGGGTTTTCAACAAAAGCACAAAATCCGCATCATCACAAAATGCTTTCCCTACTAAACTCCCGTGTAACATGACACTCCCGTTGAACGCCGCTTTATAGTGGTTCGCATACACCGTAATATGTACAACCTGCCTTGTTGGATTTCGTATACGTGACAATTATTTCGTGGGACGGTATCCCTGCTCATCTCCGTTCCATGAGAATCCTCTTCCGTCATTGTTGTTGTTGTACGCGGGGAGAGGAGAATGGTTGGGGTCTGGAGAGCCAGGGAGTTCCACGGGGGCGACTTGCTCGTGAGGCTTAGGAGTTATAGCAGGAGAAGCGGCCATGGGTGGTTGATGGTAACCCTCGCTGTGAAGAGTTAGAACAAGCAGATGAGGATCAGAACAGAGAAACTTACTGGTATGAAATGGGGGTTCCATCTTGAGCGACCATGCCGGGGTGTGTTCCATAGGGAATCGACTGATGAGGGCTGAGAGGAGGACTCTGGCCGTAAGGAGCAGCCACAAGACCAGGGCTCTTCTGAGCAGCCCAGGGATCGGCGACGCTTGGGTGAGGCGAGTAAAGGTTCTCGACAACTGGAGGAGCAGGAGGAACACTGTTGCGGAAACTCTTGCGATATGCCTTGTCGAAGCCACCTCGTCGTCCACAGAGGTAAAGAAGAGCACCAGCTAGAAGTAGAACAGCAGCACCACCGACGGCAATACCAGCGATGGCTCCAGTTGAGAGAGACTTCTTGCCGCTTCCGCTGCTCTCGTCATCTTGGTCACTGTTATCGGCGGTCGGTTCAGATGTTGCGCCAGTAGAAGTTGACTCTCCCTCCTTTGGCCAAGGGTCTCCGGGTCGTAGTTGTATGTCGACGTCCTCTGCGTTCTTGAGCCATCCTTCAATTGTCTCATTCTTGGACTGTTGGATGTCATGTTAGTTCATGAGTACCACTTATGCAAGAGTGTATATCTTACAGGGTTGACGACACCCATCATCTTCCACTTGGAGCAGGACTCTGGAGCTCCGCAGTAGAAGAAGATTGGATCAGTGTTGTTTACACGAACTCGGTATCGAGGACCCTTTATTTGAGTGTTAGTCAAGAGCCAAGACTGAGAGACTTGATCAACTTACATCGTCGGTGATGGCCTGAACTTTTTGTGTACCACTTGAGAAACCCTGACGGTTCACTCCGATGTATTCGTAGGGAATACATGGGTTGTCATAATCGCCTCGAATAACCCAGTGGTCGGTGGGATAGAAGCGCCATTCAATAATATCACCTACATCGGCCTTGACCTCGTTTGGCGTAAACTTGTGACCAGACTGTATACCTAATCAGCATTGATGTGTCTTTATGTGGTCATGATGCGGATGTTAACTTACTGCTCCAACATTGACAGTGTGTGTTACAGTCTCCCCAGACGAAGCTCTTGTAGAAGACTCCTCACCAGTTGCTGTCGGTTCGTCTGTTGTTGTCTGAGCCCAGGCCGTAGCGAGAGCCGCCGTGAGAACTAGCAATGACTTTGAAACCATTGTGAATTAGTTGAAACTGAGGAATAGCTTGAGTAGGGCAAGCCAGGTTTCTAAGGTCAAGAGTAAAAGTGACCAAACAAAACAGAAACAAAACAAGAGAAGGAGGAGTGGGAGGAGGAGAAACGAGGCGGGAGGAGCTGAGTAATGAAGAGAGAAAATGTCATAGTCCACGACAGACGGGAACGGTAACCCTCGTCCCTTTTACCTTGCCGTTGTACCACGGCGAACCCATAGGGCAGTACATGACATGACAGGGGAGGCGATGGATGATATTGAAGGAGGCAGGGCGAGACAAAGACGGGATAAGGAGGGCTGACAGCAGACAGCTCGAGCATCTCTTGGCTTTGGGTCAAGAGACTAGGGGGCCTTGAGAGTTTCTGGGGGCTGAGCGAATGCACAGCTCTGCTTCGCTGCTTCGGTTCAGCACACCATCTGTTTCTATCTGTGGATCTGCTCTACGAGTTCCCGTATGTGCGTATATGGGCCTGTCCTGTTGGTGGAGGTGGAGGATGGGATGCATGGGTTAGAAGGTGAACAAAGGAGCCAAGATGGCCAAAGCCCGCTCACTTTTTCGTCTGTCTCTCTCGGCGATCCCACTAGGTAACTCTGCCCTGTTCAGATTGAGATGAGTTTCACGAAGTATTGATCTTTTGCTGTCTTTTCGTTCTTTTGCTTGAGTGACGTTACTGAAAATCATATTATATGTGTAAGTCGTGATCTCGGGCTTTGTTAGTTTCAAGATAGAGTTGGCCACTATGCTTAAGCCTAGACTTAAAAGTCTCCCACCAACCACTACAACCAAACCAAAGTACTCTACATACTCTACGTACTGTACACTGCAGCACAGTAGAAAAGTCTTTCTCTCTCAAAGGATTTTCCTAATCTCCACTGTCAGCTTATTAGCCAATTCGACTACTCTGCTGTGCTGTGCTGGACTCAGACTGTCGAACAAGGTACCGCTACCGACACAGTCAGCACTATCCAAGGATTATATGTAGGGATGTTCTATATCCGACCAGTCAGCACCAGCCTCAACTAATAAGCAGCAATTTGAGGTTGCATTTTTGCTGGGCTTAGTATCCATCCATGGCCCATGCCAAGCGCTGCAGCAACGGACACTAGTTATTTTGGGGCCCACGATTTCAACCTCACCTCTTCTCTATGGTCTACTCTCTCTTTTGCCTGCAGTTGGAGCTGCACTGCAACTCCATAACAAAGGCTGAGCAACACGGCAGAGGTTGGTTTGTTTCTGTTCTTTCGGAGCTGTTGGCCCGTTGTGGGTTAAGTCAAGTTTTATTCCTGGCCACTCCGCAATCTGCCATGAAAATCATCTCAGCCTTATACACCAGAGACTCACCATCAGATACATACTATACTGTAGAGGCCGCGGGAGGATGAATGAAACGCTTGTTCCTTCAGCAGTGACACGTTGCGTCTCTCTTGGCTTGGTTGATCAAACTAGGACTTTGGGGTCTATCCTCACATCACCACGTTTATAACCATTGGGCCTCTCCAGATACGTATGTAAGATCGGTCAATGCAGGGCAAGGATTATATATCCTTGCCCTACAAATTCGTCTCTCGTTTCTCGGGTCTTTTCCACGCGTCCTTCCAAGTCCCTCACTCGCTCTCAGCTCTGCCTTACTCGTCAATCCCATATCTCGTCATATCGGCCAAAACTTGGTATCTAATGGTTCGCTTGTGAACGAGAAACAACTCCATGATAAGTTATCCTGCATAAAAGCTTACTCGACAAGACTCTTCTCCACCAATAGACATCGGGTAGATCCTTGGTCATTGGCATATGATCCAGATCAACAATCTCCTCACCCAATTCATTTGGCCCCCAAAACTTCTTCCCCTTCCCGAAGCATGCAACCTCACCCCAAAGTTGTTTTGCCTCATGGGTTGGATAACCAAGAGTCTTTGAATCTTGCCCCTTCTCACACGTTTCCAGAATCAGCATCTTATTCCCGACCTTGCAGATTGGAGAGTGCATGCGTACATCGTATTCCGACATGATACACCCTTGGCTTTCTAGCACTGGTTCCCGAGACTGACACTGATTATGAGGCAAAGTATAATGTGAAATTCGAAATGAACGGCTCCCAGCTTCCCCAAGAGACCTAGTGTCAGCAAAGATCTGCAAACGTCTCGACCAGGCTCTCAAATCGGATCAGACCCCAGTTAAGAAGCACATGCATATATCAGGCCTTTGGTTGCTTGGACACTTGGCAAAGTCAGCTCCTTCAGGCCTTCTAGCCTCTGATACCATGAAAGTGACCATCCTCTGAGGCTCATATTAAAGTATCTCTGCCGTGGCAATGGCAAGCTCTCAGTGGCGATGCAACAGCAAGATCTAAGCACATTATCATCCTTCATCATGGCCCAGAACTTACCTTGTCACAATCATCTCTAATACGAAGAAGGATGAGGCCGTGTTCTCAGTCTCGGTGTCGAAAACACGATGATCCATGACTGCGCCTTGAACGGGAGTCGCATTCATCCCAACAACTCCTTCATCTGCCGTACTCGAGATTCAAGCCCCTTCTTGAATCCTTCTTTTGCCTAGAATGTCACGTTGGAACGGTTCCTGCAGCTTGTGTCAGCAAGAATATCAGCAGTCCTTGATGGTTCGCAATCAGCCCTAGATGCTCTGTATTCGACGTCACAGAATGGGTTATCTTTGCTCCCTTTCTATGATCTCTGATCTCATAATCATCCACAATCTTGTCTTCACCGAACGATAGGACGAGAATTTTGGGTAATACCTCAGCTTATGTCTATTTTGGAAGTTTGACCAAAGCATATAACGCTCTTATCCAGTCATCTAGCCAAGGTCTTCTCTGCAAATAAGTGCAGTCCACAATTCTCCTCGATACTTGAAAGACCATGATTTATTGCCCCAAGGGTGGTTGTGCTGTCTAACTAGAAATAGTGTCGGCTGTGTCTGCCTATAAGCTGCCAAGTCAATGACAGGGAGAATGTGTTCATTGCTGTCACCAACTAGCTGAGTCTTGTGTAAGCAGTTTCTCAGTCGACAACCAACGGTTACTCCTCGACCTTGGTCAGCCACTATTGCCATGGCTCTTTGAAGGAATTGCTGCCCAAACACAACGTTGGTTAATCCAATAGGCGAGATGGGATGTCAAAAGAGTTACACCCATTAACGAATAGCCCGGCACAGAGTAGGACACAAGTTGAACAAACCCGTTTAACAGTTTGGACGACGATGGAGAGACAACGCCAAATCAAAATCGTATTGAAATCTATTTACGACAAAAAAGAACCTCTCTACAAGGTCTTGCTCTTTTTATCCTTCTTACTTGATGAGCCTCCAGGCAATAGGTCGCTCTCCTGGATAAGCTTAAAGAAGCACCAAAGATAGCAGATAATGAAGCCTGCAGCACCAACTCCAACATTTGCCACGACCCAGAGGTCGGGCTTATCAACAGGAGGTGTTACAAATGTGTCAAGAACATGCCACGCGCCCATGGCGACATAGAACAGCAAATGCAGTAATGCTGTGCACCACTGCAACCAGGCAGCTTGACCGTCTTGGAAATAGGCGCTCAAAGACGTCGGTGGGAGACCAAGCAGGTAGGACCAGAGGAGGGTCAAAACCGCATATGGCACTCTCAGGTCGACCCGTTTGAGCAAAGGGAACATAGTCCAGACTCCCAAGAGGTTGGCGAAGCCCACCCAAGCTCGTGTGTCCTTGTTCAACCCGTGCTTTCCAGCCAGAAGTAAGGTCATGGGCATCAATGGAAGCAAGACACTCTTCTCATGCACTTGGTAGCTGAACAAGAAGAAGCCCCAAGCTGTGGCGGCAAATGCCAAAGGAAGTGTGGACTTTCGTGGCCGCAGGAAGAGGATAATGTTAGGTGGGATGATCGAACCAAGAGTAGCACCAAGGGCCGCTTTTTGGAGTAGAGCCGTTGGCCACTGTCGGAGCTTTACAACGACATTGGCGGCGCACCAAAAATTGGCGACCTTGTCCTCAAACAGACCACGCGCGAAAGGGAAGACGCGGTGGACCATCTGGACCATCTGTTCCACAATAGGCCAGTAAAAGGCTTTAGTGTCTAGAATTTCAACTAGCTGAGGAAATAGGGGAAGCGAAGGAGAATCCTTGGAATCTCCATGAGCATCGATGCCCTGACTCTTATCGTAGAGTGTACCAAGAACCAGAGGCAGGATTAGGATAGCAAAGGAAACAGCTGTCACAAGGGCGATTCCAAAGAGTCTGGTAAAGTTGAGTTGCGGGTAGACGCAGCGGCCGAGCAGATAAGAGAAGACGCTGAAGGCATAATACAGAGCCATCTGCTTGAATCCCAGCGCGCCGACGAAGAAGACAGCAGCCCACTTGTAGCGCTCAGCCAACATACTCGACATGCTCGCCATGACAAATCCGAGCATAACGGTGTTGTACTGGAAGTGAACATGGTCGATAAGAATGGTGGCAGGCTGCATCAGGATCGCGACGAGCGCAAGCCATGCTGTCCAGTTGGTAACCCCTTGCAGTCTGCTATATCGTCGCACGAAGACAATGGCGGCTGGGACGTAGATGAGATACTCCGAGATGATGACTGTTGCCCTCATGAAGATCTTAAGGTTGGGGTCCTGGTTTCCTCGAGAGGTGAAGAGCGCGAACCACGAGGGATCGATGAGAGAGCCGATCTTGCCCAGAAGCCAACTGTGGTAGGCCGTCAGGGGAGGATAGTCGAGACCCCACCATTGAAGATCGTGGAAATACCATTGCGATATGGGAAGTTGTGTCGTGACCTCCATCCAATGCCGCTGCGCTTCGTAGTCTCCAAACATGGGCGGTTTGCTGAACCCTGCAAATCAAGCTCCTCGTTAGCGAAAGGTGTCATGATGGTCAAGTCGAATCGGCCATCCTTACCAGAATATCCCCACAGACCAGCAGCCCATCGAAAAAGACCAACCACCATGAGGATCACAGGCAGAACCTCCCATTGCGACAAAGAAGTTCGCGCAGGCCACAGAAACGCTGCGAGAGGGAACGCGGGCGCTCGTACTAGGGCTTCTGTGCGAGGGGCCTTTTCGCTGCCGCCATTGCCATTGCCGGGTTTCTTGGTATTAGCCTTGCGACGAGGCTTGTGCGGTGACGGAGAAGGACCAGCCATTGTCACCTCGAGATAGCGAAAGTCGTCATTAACAAGAGTGGTTCGGTTGATGAAGGAGGAGGAGGAGAGAGCGTGCGTGGAGCGAAGCTCTAACTAAATGACATCCAATGCGACCCCGGAAATTTTGGTGGAGCTTCAATTGTAGCGAGCATCGGCCGAAAAGGAGCTTCCGAACCCCGGGGCCAAAGCCAGGGCAGAGACGTCACTTGAGCAGTGCGTAAACGGTAGATATGCGCACAGTACTAATAGTATGGTGATAGGTATCGTCAGGCTGGACCAAGAGCTTGGCAAAATAATTGAACTCAAAACTTGATCTTGACTCTTTTCTTTTTGTTACTGCAAATCTAATCTCTCTATACTCAACCTCAGAGTGAGGGCTCTTTTATTCTATTTCAAAATGCCGTTCCCTTTCATTCTCCCCACGACTTCGGCTTTCTCATTCTCATCAAGCTTCAGCTCCGAGTCTCATCCTTCACTGCCCCTCAACGCCAGCACATATCGTGGGGTAGTTCGAGATGCCCTGAAAAAGCACAAGAGACTTCCCCCAAGCTCTCAGGTCTCAAATCTGAACACAGTCATTTCCAGCGTAAATGGCTACATCCCATACCTATTAGCAGTGGAAGACGGTCTAAGTAACAAGGGTCTGGCTATCGTCACGCAAAAGACGCCCCCGGCTATCGAATGGAGGCCAACTTTATCTGGCGAAGTCGTCCCAGGACGTGAGAGAGCCAGAGTCAAGATTTCATCTTTGGAACATGAAATTGCCTTTGTACTTTCAACTCTGGGCTTCTCTCATGTTCTGACAGCTCGATCTGCCTTGCAACCACTTTATTCAACCAGTAGCGAGTTTCTCGGGGCCCAGGAGCGAACAAATGCAGTCACAAACGCAACGAAATGTCTCCTCGAAGCTGCTTCCGTGTATGATTATCTCGCAGGTCGAATTGAGCACGCTACAGCGACCCCTCCATGTCCCGATGTTGCTCCCGGAACAGCTCGAGCCTTGTGTTCTCTAGCATTGGCCGAAGCTACGTTACTAGCTGTTCTTAAAGACGATCCCTATCCAGCAATAGTCGCTCAGGACCGGAACAAGAACGACAAGGAGTGGATGTTCAAGGCCCCTGAAATTCCAAAAGTTCGCGCCCATCTGTATGCCCGACTGTGTTTAGCAGCCTCGGAGCATGCAGCCAAAGCATCATCACTATGCAGCACAGCAGGTTCTGGTTCGCATAAGATCAACAGTGCTCTTCTGAAATATCTAGAAGATCTTCGCCGAACATGTCGAGCTCGCGCCTGTCGTTTCTTTGGAATTGATGCCGAGATCGGTGGTCAGGTTGCAGATGGCATTGGGTGGGTTCGTGCCGGCTTATCAGAGCTCGGTGTTGAGATCAAAGACAACAACAAGAAGGGACTAAGCTTCAGTCGGTTAAAAAAAGATTTCACAGAAAAGCGCGAAGATCGGCGTGTGGATAAGGAGTCTGCATGGGGAAGTGATGCTGGTAAGATGGAGGAGATTCGAGTACTAGAGATGCTCGATACCAAGTGGAGCAAAGTTAACGATACGGTAAGCACTCTATCAAGAATACTATGGTATTCGCTGACGTCTGTGCTAGATGAACACACAAGCAATACCCCCCATCAACACACTCCTCAGCAAGATGCCGTCAGGGCGAGAGATTCATACACTCAAGCCCTACGAAGTTCCCTCACTGGACAGGGATATTCTCGAAGCCATGCGCGCACCGCCTGAGGATGACGATACATATGTCGATGACCTAAGTTCAGATGACGATGTCAAGGGTGGACCTTCAGCACCAGTTGGTGCGTTCCCAGGAACGGTAGATGATTATTCACGAAGTCCAAGCACACCAGGCAATGCCTACTACTAGTTCTGGGAGAGATCTAGGTAGTTTTAGAGTAGAACGTGTTGTGTAACTCGATTAATAACAATCTCGAATGCCTAGGAAACGATATCATCCTGAAAGATACAACTTTCCAATGTCGAACAGTTTCATCGTTCCATCACCACACTCTTGCCATCTCAAAACAAATCAGCATCAATAGCATCCCGTTTACAGAGTCGAGTTCGTGACAGACTCAGGGGTTGGTGTGATAAGAGCGATGGTAATGTCAGGGGTGATAGGGGTGATGGGAGGTGTAGTAATTGGTGTGCTAGGAGTGCATGGCGGTGGTGTAGGATACAGCTCAGGAGAGCAAATAGGATAGCATCTGATAAATTAGCAACTGGACTATTCTACTTTTGTATGTATTTGGAGTTGGATTAACTTACGCTCCGTACATGACACCACAGTCGTTAATAGCATCCACGCAAAGGGTGGGACAGGCACTTGTGGTAGTGTTGGTGCTGAAGGGCACCGCGGCAGCAAGGCCAACGATAGCGGAAGCGGTGATGATGGCTTTGAAGAACATGGTGAGGTTTTAGGCGGGTGGTTTGTGAAGATGTGAAGTGTAAGGTCTAAGTTGTGAAGTTGTGGATGTTGATATCAAGGTTTGTCTTCTGCTGTGGGTAGGAGTTACCAGACTTTATACTTCTTCAGGCCCTACCAGTAATAAGATTTTTCGACGATAGAACCAAATACTCAAACTCATACAACATTAAGTTTACCGTTTGCTTCACACTGATCACGGATAGCATACACGATTCAGCATTCCGCAGACCGGCAGTTGTTGTGACACATGATGGCGATCTTCAACATGTGTAACGTAGCCGTGGAAAAAAGTTAAGGCCGTCTTTAAATGAAGTATCAAACACCAAGATGTGGGCATTTTTTGAAACATATTGTCCTGGCTCCCAAGAAATGAACATCAAAAACATACCAACGAGCACATGCACTCAACTGCCGCTTGTCATGTCAGATGGTCTTGACGAGAATGACTGTGATTCCATGGTCAATTAAAGGTTCTTTTTATGCAGCGAGGTTGATCACTGTTGTAAGAACATCTTAATAACACCTCAAAATACAAGGCCATAGTTGTACAAATGTCAAAATAACGGAAACAATGTTAGGCTCACACAAGTTTCTGGCTGTTATAGTTACAATTCAGGTCTGTAAGTTCTCCGAAGCCACATACTGAGTATCCAGGTACATAACTCGATCCACTCGCTCGAAACACACTTTTGAATGAAGCTGTTTCATCATTAAAAGCTACTATAAACCGTCCCGAAGCCACTCTGCAGCTACTGTACACTGCTTCAACACCCGTACTCCAATTCATGTGAAAACTGCCGGTCTTTTTCATCCTTGTGAGATAACGGAATGTGTCTCGTGGCATTATTCATTGATCATGTTGGGTATGTCGATCATTGGGGACCAGCACTCGCTGTCTTCATGCCACAGAGTCGTGTTGTAGAAGTGACGAGATGGCGAAGCGCTTGTGTGAGGGGGGGAACCCCAAGTCCCGGGGGAAATGATCGTTTCGACTCGAAGCTCGATGGTGAAGGACAAATTGAAAAGTATTGACGTTAGACGGGGTCTCGATCGGCAATTGCAACTGAGCCAGCCAGGGCGGAGAGTCAGAATCGCAGCTGTCGGGAATTTTCCAAATTCTGTATATAGTGCTCTTTCTCAAACACGGACAAGTTTTTCGAAGCGCTCGATAGGGCTGTGTCATAAGGTCTGGGGTGGCGAGCGTAGCTAAAGTCAGTTTATAAAATCATGCCCAAACGAACACAAGAAACTCGATAACAGTACAGGAACCAGGGGTGAACGATCAAGAAAATAATATTGCCAAGTTTGCTATAGAACACAGCGTGGAACTCCCATCCATAGCCTATACACAGGGTCAAAGTCCTAATAATCTCATACGCAGATTTTGCTCTGCGACAACCCTTTAAATGCTTCGCTTCTCCCTCCAATCGTCACATCGTTTTCGCGACATATTCGTGGTTTTGTTGATCTAGTTGCCGAAAGCCATCTGCTTCTTGATCTCGGCAATGGCCTTGCCAGGGTTAAGACCCTTGGGGCAGGCTCGTGTGCAGTTAAGGATAGTGTGGCAACGGTACAGGCTCATCGAGTTCTCGAGGTTTGTCTTTCGCTCGGCGGTGCGCTGGTCACGAGAGTCGGCGAGCCATCGGTAAGACTGGAGAAGGATGGCGGGGCCAAGGTACTCCTCAGAGTTCCACCAGTAAGATGGGCATGAGGTAGAGCAGCAGGCACAGAGAATGCACTCGTAGAGACCGTCGAGCTTACGGCGGTCCTCCTTGGTCTGTCGGTACTCCTTGCCCTGAGAATTGGGTTAGTGAATGTGAGATTCCGTAAGTGAGAAAGGGGTCGTACGTCTTCGGCAGGGGTATCGCGCTGAAGGTAGGGCTTGATGCTCTTGTACTGCTTGTAGAAATGTGTCAAATCAGGGACAAGGTCCTTGACGACATAGGTGTGAGGAAGAGGGTAGATCTTGACGTCGGAAGCAGCCTCAGTGGGAATTCGGCCTAGTAATATGTTAGCACTTCTATTTCCGATATGATTTGCCGCATGCGACCTGGTTGAAGGGGTACATACACAAGCAAGCAAGAGTGTTCTGTCCGTTGATGTTCATGGCGCAGCTACCGCAGATACCCTCGCGGCAACTTCGTCGGAAGGTCAGAGTAGGGTCGAGCTCGTTCTTGATTCGGATGAGGGCATCGAGAATCATAGGTCCAGTCTTGTTAAGGTCCAGAGTGTAGGTCTGAAGACGAGGCTTCTCGCTGGGGGTATCGGGGTTCCATCGGTAGATTTGGAAAGACTTGAGGTTGGCATTAGAGTCCTTGGGAGGCTCGCTGACTGAGGCCATAGAACGAGTGAAGACAGCACCAGGCCTGAAAGCAGCCGTCCTTGAGAAGGCTCCGACGAGTCGGGAAGAAGATCGAAGAGCAGCCATCTTGACGAATAATCCAATCGAGGAAGTACAATTGCGATTGGGACCGGAGGAGAAGGACAGTCAAACTTCGCAATGTTTAGTTGGAGCTGTGGTCAGACAATTGACAGGAAAGAAATGCCGTGCAATCTCCTCCGATAGAGTTGAATTGTCTATTCGCAAAGGGTGGCGTATCGAGGATTCTCGTCGTCATGTAATGGGTTGGCAAACCTTCCTCGGTTATTACAGTTTACACTGGGACCTACGGATGACCTCTGGCCAATCACAAATTTGCGATTGTCAACTTCGGCTTCGCTGGTCTCGGAATCGGCAGGAACAGCGCTCGTGAAACCACGTGACCAGCCTTCCTCGCGGATATAGATCGCGGATCAACAGCGGGTATCAATAATTGCGGAGATGAGATTCCGGGAAAATCTGGGAGAAGCCATGCAGTGGCTGTGAACCTATGCACCGCCTCCTTTTATCTTGCATATGTGGCTTGCCTCTTTGTTCCGAGGAATTGGTTCTTGTGAAAGGATATCCATTGGAGGAGGGGCTTGCTTGGCCAGTCATGGAAGATTAGATAACAAGTTGGTAAATCGGCGCTCAACAACTTTGTTTCTCCGTTCACGATCCCACTTTCTCTCATGACACCAATTTTTTCTCTTACGATCTCCTTGGCAAAGATGATTTCTCTGTAATTTCTATTAAAGTCTTATCGTCACCAATATTTTAATCCTCTTCCGATCCTCGCTCCGACCGTCACTATTCGCATCGATTCTTGTCTCTGGACGATCCACTTTCTAGCCCTCCATGGCTGCGCCCTACAATCGACTTGCTACGGCTTCATTTCGAACGCTTGCTAAGGGTTGGTCGCATTGCCCGTACAATACTCGATCACCCGCAATTCTAACTGTACCAGCTCCGACGCAATCCTGCTCCCGACTCCGTGCTCATCCTCATGTCGCAATGAGTTCGTGCCCTCGCTCCAGACTCTACTCCACCTCCAACGATGCTCCTCGATTTTCTTACCATGTCGCCTCCTCCTTCATTGCCAAGGACAGACCATACGACCCCTCCACTCATGTCTTCCACTTCAACCCATACAATCGCATTCAACCCCCTCGAAACCGTCGACCTTCCGCTCGACCCGAATCTGGACATGATGCCTTCTTCGTCAGCCGGATTAACGACTCCGGGTCAGTAGCCTTTGGCGTTGCTGATGGTGTTGGGGGCTGGGTAGATTCCGGTGTCGACCCCGCTGATTTCTCACACGGTTTTTGCGATTATATGGCATTGGCTGCCCACGAGCACCAGACTGGCTCAGGGCCTCCCTTGACAGCAAGACAGTTGATGCAGAAGGGATACGAAGCAATCTGCAACGACAACAGTCTCCGCGCAGGCGGAAGCACAGCGTGTGTGGCTATTGCAGGAGCAGATGGAAACCTGGACGTTGCGAACCTTGGTGATTCCGGCTTCTTGCAACTTCGACTCAATGGAGTTCACACATATTCCGAGCCCCAAACACACGCCTTCAATACTCCGTTCCAACTATCCCTTGTACCTCCCAGCGTTGCTGCTCGCATGGCAGCTTTTGGTGGTACTCAGCTTAGCGACCTTCCTCGGGATGCTGACGTTACCCAACACGCACTCCGTCACGGCGATATTCTTGTTCTTGCGACCGACGGTGTTCTAGACAATCTCTTTAACCAAGATATTCTACGAATCGCCAGTCGAGTTCTGGTATCCACAGGCGCCTGGGTAATGACTGATTCTGGTGGTGTGCGCGTTGCGGATTCGCTAGTGCCTCTGGTTGAGTTCCCTGAAGCCTCCGAAGGCAAGCGAACAGCTACACTCCAGAGCGCACTCGCTACGGAAATCGTGACAGCCGCCAAGCGAGCCAGCGTCAATACAAAACTTGATGGACCATTCGCCAAGGAGGTCCACAAATACTACCCCCAAGAAAACTGGCACGGCGGCAAAGTCGACGATATTTGTGTCGTGGTGGCAGTAGTTAACGAGACAACCCCCGCTGTAAAGAGCAAGCTATGATTTCCTTTGTCATTCGATTTACGGCGCGATTTTATGATAGAGCAGAGGACATCTTATAAAGACGGGAACGCAAGCATTTTGGTGATTTATTATCTTGGGACGTTTTGGAGTCATTAAGTCACATAGACGGCACGGGAAGCGCCGGTTTGCTTGAATTGAATCATGGGGTTGTATATGGGATGGCGTCCAGAGATGGGATCATATACATTCTTAATTATAAAAGTAGTTCTGATTTGTATTCTTTGACTTGAGTTATCACACAAAGATGAGTGAGATGTTGAACTCTATATGGAGTAGTTCTTATGATACATTGACTTGCTTATGACTTATGATAAGGAGGCATCGAGTATTATACTAAAACTACAGTAATGTGTTCATTGAAAGTTATTTTACGTCTTTTCACATGCTGTGAGCTCGAGATATTTCCATGATGAGTTGAAGTGCAGGGTAATCCAGGAGTGGATATAAGCACACAGTCATGACATCACCAGCTCATGGTGTAAGAGAGCCCATATTTCACTACCAACTTGGAAGAAATCCATCATCACGATACATGAAGCAGGCGTCTGAGGGAAAACATGTCGGACATATACATTGTAAGAGCGGCTAAATAATCAAGTTCCTGGTCATGATACACATACTCACACCCAATAGGCTGGTGCCATTGCAGCATTTACAGTAGATGTCTTGGTCTATCCTCTCGATACCATCAAGACTCGTTTGCAAAGTCAAGATTACCTCAAGACATATTCCGATAGCTCGAAAAAGAACATATGGGCTGTACGGGGTCTCTACCAGGGCATTGGAAGTGTAGTCCTGGCTACTCTTCCAGCAGGTGTGTAACAGAGGACGGAACATGAGGAATTGCTGGCTTACACAATTCACAGCGGGTATATTCTTCTCAACATATGAGAGCGCCAAACGCATCATTGGCAATGCGACGCCATTACCACAACCCCTAGTTCATTCAGCAGCCTCAGGGGTGGCAGAGATGGCATCCTGCTTAGTCCTCGCACCAGCAGAGGTCATCAAGCAAAATGCTCAGATGTTGCAAAATGATAGTCATGGGGCTGGACGATCTGGACCTTCCACCTCCTTGCAAGCATTCCGTCAGCTGGCCGGTAACGGAGTATCACGCCGCCTTTTTACAGGCTACACAGCACTCGTCGCACGAAATTTACCATTCACAGCTCTTCAATTTCCTATATTTGAGCATGTGCGAGCAACATATTGGAAATCACGAGGCTCCGGAACTTCGGAGCCGGGGCTGATTGAGACGGGGCTCGCTACGGGTTTAAGTGCTGGAAGCGCTGGATCAATAGCTGCTTTCATAACGACACCGAGTGATGTCGTCAAGACGAGGATGATGTTGAGTGCTGGAAACCAGAGCGAGAATTCGACACAAGGTCAGAGCGAAGTCGCAGCCAAGATGGAGGGTAAGCAACCAAAGAAGGGGGCGTGGACTGTCTCGAAGGAGGTTTACCAAGAGAGGGGAGTGCGGGGATTCTTCCGGGGTGCGGCTCTGCGATCCGGGTGGACGATGCTAGGGAGTGGACTCTATCTGGGGTCGTATGAGATGGCCAAAGTTTGGTTGAGAAGGGGAAAGACTGATGTGGAGGACGATGATCCGTTGTGATGGTGTGCGATATACGCTGTGATAGACCAATTAAACATTCGATCATATTTTCTAGCGATTTCTATATCAATTGACTGATATAAAGACCTCGAAGGATTAAATCACACAATCATAATAATTATGAACTTGTACAATGATCAACGAGCACGATCGTAGATCAGATGTCGACATCCCCGTGGCTTCTGACGTCTTCAGAAAGTTATGTGCGACAACCCGAGAGACTCGTAATCCAGAGAATTCATTCGACAATGCCAGATTATGTCTTCTATAGGGCTAGACTATGACCAGAGGGGCCCGATGAGAACGAAGATCATGCTTCTAACTATGTTGCTTCAAAAAAAAAAAAAAAAAGCGTGTGAACGAAGCTTGTCAGAACTTTAAAGAGTTGACTTTAACTGGGAGTTTATGGCATACTTATTGGAATACAGTGTGCATCGGCTATTTGACAAGCAACCGTCAACAAAGAGTCATTCTCGTCAAGTGTTGGGCTGACCTCGAATATGTAGTATTGTATCCGTGTGGTGTAGTAAGGTAGCAATTCAAGATGGTCGGTTGGGCCGTACCGTCGGCCATTTTCTTTTAGCGCCAGCCCCAGGCACATGTCACTGCATTTTGGCCTGCGTTAGTCTCACATCCGTGTTATCAAGGACCCCTGGTTACACCAAAGTATAATTCCTTCTTTGTTCCGACTCTCCGCCTTGTCCTTCCATGAATGCCCGAAACCGGTGAAACGGTTTGAAGAAGCGTTCTTATGGCGGTGAAGGAAGGATCTCGCTCATTACTTGTAGCCGACCCCGGTATTTCATCATGGTTTGGTGAGAAGTCGCCATAGATCCATGTCTCTGATATGCGAGATTCAGGATCTCTTAGAGACAACGAAAGTTCCGGTCTACTTCGTTATCTTGCGAAGCCGTTTGTAGTATTCCAGTAAAAACGAGTTGCAGAGTTCTCCGATTTTCAGATAACACGCCTGGCTTACTCGGACAACAAGTCTTCACCGGTCTAGTTCGAGGAGTGCCATTTTTGAGACGCCCGCCGACCATCCGCACTAACAAGTAAGTAACTTCGAGAACTACCGGCAGAAAGATCCTTTGAACAGTATTCACCGACCCACATGTGTAACCCGTCGTCGTCCGGCTCGGATGGTGTCATTTGAGCACGTTATTCAAGGCTTGATTGCCTAAGAGATTGTAAAGAGGTATCGTCGGCTATAAATTGCTGATGACTCGCTGTCGCTGCCGCGGCGCCTTGACTCATAGTTCCTTATATTTCCCCTCCATCTTCTGCCATTGTGCGTCGAGATACCCAACCCATTTCACTCTGTCTTGACTGCGCACTCGGTACCTCTTCAACTACACAGCAAAACTCAAATAAGCCACAATGGCAACTGCAGATGTGCAAACAGCTCCTGGGTCATCACTTGACGTATTTTCCAAAACAGCTGCCGAAGTCGAAGTGAGAGAAATCAACACGGATCTCGCAGCAAACCATCGGTATCTCATCCAATCACCATACACGGAACGTGAGCATTTGCTTGACCTCAACACTCTTGATAACGAAAGTGAGCTCCTCGCAAGAGCCTTGGGTCAATTTCGAGTTCTTCGCGACGACTATGCAACAGCCCCATACACAGAATCCTTCAACTGGCCAGAAGTGATCGAAGAAGTGAAGCGTCTTGCGGTCGAATCTGGAAAACCGTTCAGAGAAACATCGTTCTATATCGTGGCATTCCGATCACGAATCAAGAAGGAAACCGAGTATGCTGACCTTGGCGTTCTCGACAAGGGGGCGCACGCTGAGGCTGTGGCGAGTGGCGGATTCCTGAAGTAAGTTGGAAGTGCATCTTCTGTATGGGTCTATTGTATTGACATGAATAGATACTGGTTTGGAAAACCCGACTCAGAATTGGCCAACTTGGCGACTTGTGTCTGGCGTTCGCGGGAAGATGCTAAGAAGGGTGGTATAGGCCCAGCTCATCGCAAGGCTGCTGGAGCAACTCGCTCCTTGTACGCATTCTGGAAGATTGATCAACATCGACTTATCATTCGGGACAATGCCGAGAGCTGGGAGATTATCCCCTGGCAGGATTAGATGCCGAGGTTTGAGACTTCTGAACCTTTTGTTCAAGAAGAATATGAGGCGTTGGGTGTCGGTTTTGAGGGTTTAGAAAAACATGGGACAGAAAAAAGAATGGCGTTTGTTCGGGAAAATGATTATTTGCTCTGAAAACGGACTAGACGATAGAATGATAAACGAAATAAAACAATAATTAGATTTTAGATTGCTCGTGATATTCTAGCTGATAGATAGCATTGAAGGTCTGTATCACGTTGAGAACGAGGGCAAAGCGCCACAGCTCAGAACGGACCGTGAAGAGACGCATAAGAGAAATAAAGTACACATCCATTCCGTATCATGATATTGAGCGCAATGTCGTTAAATTAGAGGAAATAAGGCATCTTTTCTGGCCGCCGTTTGCTTGACCTGGTGGTGATAAACGAAGATCGTAGGCTGGCTCGTAACGTCAATCGCGGGATATATAATCTGCCGCACCTCACCGCCTAGACAATCCCACAGCCCACAAATGAGTACACGAACGAAAAGTTTCGATATTCCCACCTTCAGAGCCCCGAAGCCTTGCAACACCACCCGCCTCTTTCGCGATCGTAGCGCCGAACCTCTTTCCCTCTCTCGCGGCACCGTGAATATCTCGTCCCGAATTTTTGTCAATATGGCGGACGCTCCCAACGATGCGCCTGTTGCTGCGCCTTTCCAGGCCGTTCAAGTCGAGGCTCTGGTGAGTTGAATATGCCCCACCTTTTGGTCTTTGAGACCCCCTCTTGAAGTACGAGTAAAGAGTAATGGGACTGACCTCAGTCGGTGGTGTAGGTTATCATGAAGATTGCCAAGCACTGCTCTTCGGCTTTCCCTTCTGTTGCGACTGGAGCTATTGTTGGTATGGAGAACGAGGGTCTCCTCGAGGTCACCAACACATTCCCTTTCCCTACCGTCGACCCCGCTACGACCGATAGCCACCAGAACGATGCTTCGCAGATCGCCGCTGCTGCTCCCCGACAGAAGAACAACATTCACTACCAAAATGAGATGATCCGACACCTCAAGGAGGTCAACGTCGACGCCAACAACGTTGGTTGGTATACAAGTGCCACCATGGGCAACTTTGTCAACTTGAACTTCATCGAGAACCAGTTCCATTACCAAAGTGCCAACGAGAACACTGTCGCCCTCGTCCACGATGCCAGCAAGAGCTCTCAGGGTAACCTGACCTTCCGGGCTTTCCGCCTGTCCCCTGCTTTCATGAGCGCCTACAAGGAGGGCAAGTTCACAACCGAGAGGTACGATGATGCTATTACCACGACTGGAGACAAATATACTAACCAGTAACAGCTTGCAAAAGTCTAAGCTCACCTTCAAGGATATCCTCACCGAGGTCCCTGTCAACGTCCACAACTCTCATCTCCTCACAACCTTCCTCCACCAGATTCCTTCCGCTCCCGTGAAGGGCGATATTGAGCAGCCCACATCGCTGGATGACCTCAACCGCAGCGCTCTCGAGCCTCCTCTGTACCCATCTATCGACAACCTCGACCTTGCGATCGACCCCTTCCTCGAGAAGACCTGCGATCTTCTGCTCGAGAGCATCGAGTCTCACTATACCGACCTCAACAACTTCCAATTCTACCAGCGACAACTCGGTCGTGAGCAGACCAAGATTACGCAATGGCAGACCAAGCGCAAGGCTGAGAACGCCCAACGCGCTGCTGCCAAGCAGGCTCCTCTTCCTGAGGATGAGTGGCAGCGACTGTTCAAGCTTCCCCAGGAGCCCAGCAGACTGGAGGGTATGCTGAACGCGAAGCAAGTGGAGCAATACAGCAAGCAGGTGGATGGATTCACAGCCAACGTCAGTGCCAAGATGTTTGCTGTGCGGGAGAACTTGATGCCAAAATAGACGGGTGACGGGCGAGACGGGAATTTCAAAAAGTCTCGAGGGGTTTCAGGAATACGAGACGCTCAGTGATGGTTTGCATTGGCGGCGTTCCGGACAATGTCGAATAATATCGAGTGCTGGTCTAGATTTTAAAGCGTTGAGAGAGAGAGAGAAAGAGAGAGAGGAGCACTTGATGAGCACATGATGGGCCAGCCTGACGTTGATGTGTTGATGTTGAAGAGTCACGAAGAGATGGACACGACTGTAGCATTGCCTTGGTCATAAAAAGCTGGCTTCGTAGATAGCGCCTGCAAACAAGTTCTCATAGTCTGAGAGCATTGAAACAATTTTACGTTTAGAAGTTCATTATTCCTGTCGCTTTGTTGTTTTGTCTTTCAGTGAACTCGGCAAATAATCTCGGGATTTGAAGTGGTTCACGGTTATTCCAAGACCAGGGTTTCATGGTATAAATATCTCATTTCACTTATACACCCGAAAAGATATATGAGACAAAGTGATGAGTCTGGGTATCATCCCGAGCCTTATAACGAGACCAAAGAGGTGCCTCCGAGCTGACTCTCCCCTCAGAATATTCGGATATACAGATTAGTCGGTCTGTTCGTAGCTTGTACATAGACGATCAATGACCCGTAGTGTTCGCGTGAAGCGGTGCTCGGCTTCCGAGCGGGGAATATCAAGGGTCAATTCCATCCAAGTCAGCCAAAGCTGCATCTGTACGAAGCAAGTTACTTATGCACAGTCGGAACGATCAATTGACGAGCAGATAGTCACTATAGAGGGCAAAGAAGAAGTCTAGTAATTTGCCCACTCACTGAATGAGAAAAATCAACGTGGTCTCCTTCTCACTAGTCCCGTATTCGTACCAAGACCTGGAGGAGCTTCCCATCATGAGAAAGCTCCTCTTTATTTTTTTCCTCTGGTGGATTCTCCGAGTCCCTGAGATCCACCCTCACTCGGAGGTACCTTTTGGCGCTTCTTCGAGGGTACCAGGTTCAGCACCCAGCCAACCACCCGCTTACAAGTACCTAGCCTGAAGATCGACTGGACTCGGAGTGCATTTCTGCTCTGCCCCGCCTCAAAATTGCTGGGCCTCAATGGCAGAAGAAAATTCTGCCCCTCATTTTGCCGTCCATTGACTTCACCGCCCGCGAAGAAAAACCCCACTGACACTGCTGGGCCCTGGTCAACCCCTCCCCCTCCAGGCCCCTCTAGAGGCTCTCAGCCCATAGAAGCAGTTCTCTCTGCCCCGCCCAATGTTATCTCGTTGTTGATTCTACAACCTACATATTCTTCCTCTTCCCGTTCAACTTTTTCAATCCCTTCTTCTTCTCTTTCTATTCTCTCTTCTTCCTATCCATCCCTTCATCCCTTCCTCCTCCACATCCATTCATCATGTCTGCTCCCGCCCACAAGTTCAAGGTCGCTGACCTTTCTCTGGCCGCCTTTGGCCGCAAGGAGATTGAGCTCGCTGAGAATGAGATGCCCGGTCTCATGCAGACCCGAGCCAAGTATGCTGCCGACCAGCCTCTCGCCGGTGCCCGCATTGCTGGCTGCCTTCACATGACCATCCAGACCGCCGTCCTCATCGAGACCCTCACTGCTCTCGGTGCTGAGGTTACCTGGACCAGCTGCAACATCTTCAGCACCCAAGACCACGCCGCTGCTGCCATTGCCGCCGCTGGTGTCCCCGTCTTCGCCTGGAAGGGTGAGACCGAGGAGGAGTACAACTGGTGCCTCGAGCAGCAGCTCACTGCCTTCAAGGACAACAAGAAGCTCAACCTCATCCTCGACGACGGTGGTGACCTGACCACCCTTGTCCACCAGAAGTACCCTGAGATGCTCAAGGACTGCTTCGGTGTCTCTGAGGAGACCACCACTGGTGTCCACCACCTTTACCGCATGCTCAAGGATGGCAAGCTCCTTGTCCCCGCCATCAACGTCAACGACTCCGTCACCAAGTCCAAGTTCGACAACCTTTACGGCTGCCGTGAGTCCCTTGTCGACGGTATCAAGCGTGCTACCGACGTCATGATTGCTGGCAAGGTCGCCGTCGTTGCCGGTTTCGGTGATGTCGGTAAGGGTTGCGCCATGGCCCTCCACGGCATGGGTGCCCGTGTCCTCGTTACTGAGATTGACCCCATCAACGCTCTCCAGGCTGCTATGGCCGGTTACCAAGTCACCACCATGGAGAAGGCCGCCAAGGTCGGTCAAATCTTTGTCACCACCACCGGTTGCCGTGATATCCTCACTGGCGAGCACTTCGAGGCTATGCCCAACGACGCCATCGTCTGCAGTAAGTTTTTAACCCTCTTTCACTCAATGATTCATCACTGACATTGGCAAACAGACATTGGTCACTTCGATATCGAGATTGACGTTGCTTGGCTCAAGGCCCACGCCAGCTCTGTCCAGAACATCAAGCCCCAGGTTGACCGTTTCCTCATGCCCAACGGCCGTCACATCATCCTCCTTGCTGAGGGTCGTCTTGTCAACCTTGGCTGTGCTACTGGCCACTCTTCTTTCGTTATGTCTTGCTCTTTCACCAACCAGGTCCTTGCCCAGATCATGCTGTACAAGGCCGCCGACAAGGCTTGGGGTGAGAAGTACGTCGAGTTCGCCAAGACCGACAAGCTCGACGTTGGTGTCTACGTCCTCCCCAAGATCCTCGATGAGGAGGTCGCTCGTCTTCACCTCGCCCACTGCCAGGCTGAGCTCAGCACCCTCAGCAAGGTCCAGGCTGAGTACCTCGGCCTCACCGTCGAGGGTCCCTTCAAGGCCGATATCTACCGCTACTAAGCGTGTGTAATCAATACCCAGGATCCTTCAACTGGATTCCTACGTGTAACGAGCGTTTCCCTCTTCTGTCGACATGACAATCGGCAAAATTCTAGTTTCAACAGCATGAACTTGCATGGCATATGGGTTGGGAGAGTTACAAGGACATCTGCGGTTTTCTGATTTTTTTTTCTCTTCTCTTCTTTGTTTCTGCTTATTTGGGTTACTTCTCTAAATCATCAAAGAGAAGACTCCTCGCAGGGTGCAGGGAGGGGCAAAAAAATCTTGCTTTTTCAACAAAATGGCGTTGGCTTTTTTGCTAATCATGATTCCCCCCTTCGAGATTATAAAAATGGATGATGAATGGAATGATATGGACGGATATGACCAAGACGAGACCTCCCCCATAGGGATGGATGAGATGGCAACTCGATACAGGCAGGCCCGTCAACCGTGGCCAGGATAGAGTAGAACTTGAAAAAGATATATTCTGACCCTAACGCTATTGCTTCTTATGTGATTCTTTCATCATCATATCCTCTGAATATTTACTGTGTAAATATTGGGTTGTTTCTACGTAGCCTGGGTTGAAGGCGTCACGTATTGCTTGTGCTCTGGGTTTGTTTTGGGTTTGTTGTTCTACCGGCTTGTCTAAACCGTTGAGTTGTTTCAATTTAAGGTAGCCAGCTGAAAGTCAATTGAGTAGATACAAGGTTATTTGCAATCTATCATCCGATCTAGTGTAAGTACAGATGAAAGATTTTCATCCCAAGTACTCAAAGTCTTAGGTCAGATTGGGATTTGTGTGTAACACAATAGAGCTTCATGTGGGCTGTCTACTTTTTCTCGCCCAGTCTATACGTTTCGAGCCTCTTTACACCACTAACGCTATGTATGATGTGCAGACAGAGTTACCGTCTATTGCAGATCCTTCTGCTCAGAAACGATACTCTTCAACTTTCCTTCTGTCACTGCAAGACGAACATTGTCCATAGCCCAAGCCTCCATCAGTCTCTCGGTTTCTACAGTCCATGTTCCCATGTGTGGAACAAGCAAGACGTTCTTATTCTTCAAGAGCCCTGGGTGAACCTCTGGTTCGTTCTCAAAGACATCAAGACCAGCACTGGCAACTTGTCCAGATTCAAGAGCTTCGACGAGAGCAGCTTCGTCCATCACTGCACCACGAGCGGTGTTGACAATTACAATGCCACGTTTCATAATGTCGAATTGAGGTTTTGCGATCGTATGTCGGGTTTTGGGCTGTAAAACGTCAGTTCAGAACCCCGAGAATACTCAAATCATGGCTGGACTCACGTTCAGGGGTAAGTTGAGACTCAACACATCACTCTCTTTAAGAAGTGTCTCGAAGTCAACATATTCAGCACCGTCCTCTAGATCAGGCGATAAACGGCTGCGGTTGTGATATCTCACAGCCATGCCAAAAGCACGGGCTTTGCGTGCAACATTACGACCAATGCCTCCCATGCCCAAAATGCCTAGCACTTTGCCTTGAGGATCATGACCAAGCGAAGGCGGAGGGGAACCCCGCCAAGTTCCCTCTCGTAGAGTGAAGATGGAGGACGAGATATTTCTCAAGGCGCCGATGAGAAGAAAGATAGTGATGTCAGCCGTGGCATCGTCTACAGCTGTGGGTGTGTTTGAAACACGGATACCACGAGAAGTGCATTCAGAGACATGAATTTGGTCGTAACCGGCGCCTGGAGTAGTAACTTAGTAAAACTGGTCATGGTAGACTTAAAGCACTGACCATTGTGGCAAATGAACTTGAGAGACTTGGGCAAGACATCCAGCAACTCGGCATCAAAGAGTCCAGTAATGCCAACAGACTTATTTGTACGATAGACGGCCTTAACCCCATCGAAAGCACCAGACTTGGTCTCCTCTATAAAGGCAGATCGTTCATTTGACTTTGGGTAGACAGGTTCTACAATCTCACAGAGCGAGGCAAACTCTTCATGAGCTCTAGAGCAGCATGTTAACTACGGTATCTTGAGAGGGAGAATATAGAACATTCATGTTCCTTGAGGTATGAACAGAACTTACTGCTTGGTGCTGCCTAGGAAGAGGACCTTGGGTTTATCTGCCATATTGAAGAATTTTGAAGAATAATATCGAAAAGGAGAAAGAACTGAAGCCTTGAAGATCCTTGAAATGGGTTTATATCTATACAATATCGAGTCAGATCTCTCTTGTCTGACCGGACTATCAAAGGACCTTCGGCTTTCAGGCCGACAGACAATACATCCCGATCTAAGGACATACAATGTCCGTCTATGGCGGGGTGACGTGGGGG